>BQNB010123972.1:0-19510 GCA_026074375.1 Tanacetum coccineum
CGATGTGATACAAGTCAAAGTCAAAAAAAAGTATGTCAACAAAAAAATTCAAAGTTAAACATTCAACGTTCTATCAATTCTATATTTATATTTATATCTATCTATCTATCTATATCTATATCAATATGTCTATATGTAATGTAATAAAATAAGTTTTTTTACAAGTCTTTAAAATTAGAAAATTAATTACCGTATTAAAGTTTCTGATGTGGAATTCCTTAATTATAGTAATAATGTACAAGCACTAATGCATCTAAACCATTAAAGTGTAAAAGAAAAAAAATGTTATTCAAATAAAATGTTATACGGTTTGCTGAAAATTGGTCAAACAACTATTTCTTTTTTGTATTTACTATGTGTTAATGTGTTAATGGCTTTACAAAACTAACTAAAACTTATTCATTGATTCAATAACCGCCGTTTTGATGTTCGTCTAATCTATGTAATGATTTGATCTATTCATAAGGTCAAACAACTGTTTCTTTTTTTGTATTTATATGTGTTAATGGCTTTAAAAAAATAACGCAAACTCATTCATAGATTCAATAACTTTCGTTTTTATGTTCATCTAATCTACGTTTAACATGTTTGCACGACATATATGGTAAGTATAATTCTACAATTCTCCAACAAATAGTTTCGGATGCATTAAATGTCATAAAAACATTCTTAAAACCATTCCAATTATTTCAATAACATCAGTAACAATTCCATGGTTACTCTTGGGTTACATGTGATTCATACTTACACGTTGACAACTCTAATTTTACCTTACATGTTAGATCTTGCTAACACTAATTGAATAAATTGAATGAAACAATACATACAAATGGATCATGAGTACGCCTTTTAACGAGCTGTATGTTTCAGTTAAAAACTTCATTACACCATGTCAGCATTTATGTTCCTTTTATGAACTTTATCATATTTTCTCTAAAAAAATATGTATTCATTATTTGAAAGCATGAGGAATCAAAATCATTGTATGTAACATGGAGAAGCTGTTTTGCTTAATTAATTCAAAAATTTTATATGTTAGGCTTTGATATAATAAGGGGATTAATTGATGGATGAAGAAGTTATAATGCAAGAAACTGGATATTGTCCGCAGAAGAGAAATATAGGGAACAATGAGGGGGAATTGGAAGAAGAAAATGAAAGTGCATCACTCAAGGTTGTTTGTTAATTTATTTATGATAGGTAGATAATATCTTTAAATTGGCAAATTCAAACTCCTATTATTTAGAATGAATGTGAATTTTAGTTGTGTTTTAACGGTAATGATTCATTTATTCATTATCCATGGTTGGTTGATATTTGTATTACATTTCTGTTACCTAAAGGAAATAGTTGTTATAGTTCGTGTATTTATTATGTGTTACATTCTCTATCATTAGATTTTTCTACGGATGGGAAATGGGTCTAATGGTAAAACCCACTAAGTGTCACCGTTATAATTGTTTTGTGTAACGGGTCGATCTGGGCAATTTTGTGTAACGGGTTTATATGAGTAATTTTGTGTAACGGGTTGATATGTGTGATTTTGTGTAACGGGTTGATATGGGTGATTTTGTATAAATAGTCGAGTGGTTTTGTGAAACATGTCGATATTGGTGATTTTGTTACATGCCGAAATGGCCGGGTAAACCTAAAATCTTTTTGCTTTAGGGTCTTAGAATTATATTATTAGGGTTATACTTATAATTAAGAAGTACTTACAAAGTTATAAGATGCTTACAATATGCGCTTATGGACATAGTGATGGGATATATTAAACCTCCTTGGTAAGGCGTCCAACTTGACTTTCCATGCGTGTACATTTACCTTGATGGGAACATATTTAATCTAACGAGTTTTAGAGTTGACAACCGGAAGCCTTTTATCATCTATTGCTTTACGAGTAGAGGCAACAGAGAAATCCCCCGAACCTTCCAAAGACCATATCCATCTGTCTGATATCGGGGTTAAAGGAACATCCTGCATCAAGACCAGCATCTCATTAAACTGGATACATTCAATACCTCCCCTCGGTTTTCGACGAAATGAAGCATCCAACGCGATATCAGCTAACTTCGCACAAACCGTCACCTGTTATAGTTCATGTATTTATTATGTGTTACATTCATTCTATCATTAGATTTTTCTACGGATGGGAAATGGGTCTAATGGTAAAACCCACTAAGTGTCACCGTTATAATTGTTTTGTGTAACGGGTCGATATGGGCGATTTTGTGTAACGGGTTTATATGAGTAATTTTGTGTAACGGGTTAACATGGGTAATTTTATATAACGGGTTGATATGTGTGATTTTGTGTAACGGGTTGATATGGGTGATTTTGTATAAATAGTCGGGTGGTTTTGTGAAACATGTCGATATTGGTGATTTTGTTACATGCTGAAATAGCCAGGTAAACCTAAAATCTTTTTGCTTTAGGGTCTTAGAATTATATTATTAGGGTTATACTTATAATTAAGAAGTACTTACAAAGTTATAAGATGCTTACAATATGCGCTTATGGACATAGTGATAAAATCACCCATCATGCTAAATTTCTTACTTATATGAATGTACATATATTCTCCTAAATAATGTTATCTTCTATCATCATATAACGATCATGATTGCTTAATTACCTTATTTCATTGGACCGTAAAAAGCAAACGACGGAGAGATTTCGATAGATGTACCCGACAAAATTCTTATAGATGTGGCGGATGATCCGGTAACGTCTATTATCGATTTTACTTATCCAAACATGTTGGATAACAAAAATGATTTGTCATACTTTTAAGAAAAGGCCATTCTTGCTCCAACGAATGAAGTTGTGAACACTATAAACGATTATTTGATGGAGAAATTTCCAAATGGCTTACTTAAGTTGCGACATCATAGATAAAACTAAAGGTGGCGCCGCCATAGATCAATCCATTTTCTCACTAGAATTTATCAATTGATTGAATTTCTTAGGTGTTCCAAACCACACACTTGCGTTAAGAGTAGGAGTTCCGATAATGTTATTGAGAAATATTGATCAAGCAACTGATTGAAGTTCTCAAGTGTGATGCAGGTGCGGTCAACAAACAAGTCAACATGACAAATACGCTATAATTACGATCAAGGTAAATACATAATTGTAGGGTCAATGACAAAAAAGCTGCACAAATTAACATCTAGGATACCAACCCGAGCACTATCTACACTTTACAATGTATGAAGTACAAGATTCAGCACAATTATCTTGATCAGATGATGAAGACTAAGAACAAGTGGCTTGTAGCTTGAGTCTTGAATGCAAAATGTAATGATCAAGACTTCTTTGAAGTGCTTTAGAGAATTACTAAAAGGAATGTAAACTATGAGAATGATCAGAAATCAAATGTTAGTGAGATGATAATTATATGTAAGTAAGAATGTATATGAATTGGTGAATAACTAGTGAAAATTTGCTTGCTATTTACAGGCAAAGTTGACAATGTTCATCCCGTATAAAATAATTGCCAAAATTTTGGCTAATCATCTTGTGGTGGTGCTTGGAGATATTGTTAATGAGGTTGTCAAAAAAATCGGCTTTTTGTTGCGGATAGTAAATTTCCTTGACGGACCAATTATACTATTGATGTTTACATTGGATTAAAGTTGAATAAAAAAATATTCATTTATTCTAAAAATAACTTTGGAAAAGGCTTATGATTCGTCAGTTTGGAATTACCTTATGATGTCCTTAAAAAATTGGTTTTGGTGAAAAAAAAAGGTGTATTTGGGATTCAAGAATGTCTTCGATCTCATGGGGATCGGACATTTAAGTGAATGTAAGCCCTACGAGGAATTTCAGTTTTTTAATGGCCTTAAACAGAAGTACCCTCTTTCTCTGTTTATTTTATTTTTGGTATGTAGAGTCTTTTCACAATTTCCTTTTAAAAGAGTTTGGATGCGGGCATGTTTAATGGCATATGTTGCTTAATTCGGCTAGCCATCTTTCCCTATGTTTCTATGCAGACGATGCGGTGTTTATGGGGCAATGGAGTACTAAGAATATTGATACGATTATATATGTGTTGAAATATTTTCATCGTGCTTTAGGTCTTAGTATTAATTTAAGCAAGAGTAAGTTATTAGGTGTTGTGGTGAGTGAAGATAGGGTGGTGCAAGCTTTAAATATAATTGGTTGTGGTGTCCTTAAGGATTCTTTTGCTTATTTAGGTTCGAAAGTTAGGGGAAATATGTCTCGGTTTAAATCTTGGGATGAGATTCTGGATAAAATGGTAGATCGTCTTTCAAAATGGAAGATGAAAACATTATCGATAGGTGGTCGTTTAACCCTTCTCAAGGCGGTTCTAGGATCCATGCCTATTTATCATATGTCTATATTCAAGGTGCCAATGAAAGTCCTTCAATGCATGGAATCAATTCGAAGTCAGTTTTTTAGTGTTGTCGATTTAAATAGTAAAAAATCGATATGGGTGAAATGGAGTAAGGTTTTGTGTTCTAAAGAGAAAGGTGGCCTTGGTGTTTCTAGTTTATATGCGCTTAATAGAGCTCTTATGTGTAAATGGGTTTGGCGGTTTACAACTCAAAAGAACTTGTTATGGACTAGGGTTATTAAAGCTATTCATGGCGAAGATGGGAAAAATGGTAGCGGATTCAAGGTTGGTTACAAGTCCATTTGGCGAAGCATTCTCTAGAAGGTAGAAACATTAAAGATAAAAGGTATACATTTAAATAATTTTATGCAGAAAAAGCTTGGCAATGGTGCAGAAACTAACTGCATATGCTAAGTTAGGTCGAGTACCTGTCATCAAGTACATTAACATGCCAATAATCCTTGAATACTCTAATTGGGCAACACCTAAGCCTCTATTTTTAGATAGATGCATACTGGTGTCAATTGGAGTTCTAGCTTGGCCGGAATCCCCCGCATTATGAGTATTAAGAATTTTGTCCACGTAATGTGCTTGACTTAACACAAGTCTATTCTGAGTTCGTATGATCTTTATTCCAAGGATCACATCAGCCAAACCCATATCCTTCATGTCAAATCTTTATTTTAACATGTCTTTAGTAGATTTGATCATCTTGTCGTTGCTTCCAACGATAAGCATATCATTAACATGCAAGCACAAAATTACATATCCACTACTTGTGTCCTTCACATAAACACACTTGTCGCATTCATTAATTTTGAATCCACTCTCTAACATGGTGTGGTCAAATTTTTAATGCCACTGTTTGGGAGCTTTCTTTAAGCCATATAATGACTTAACAAGTCTACAAACTTTGCCCTCTTGTCCAGGAGCTATGAAACTCTCAGGTTGGTTCATATATATTTCGTCTTCTAAATCTCTGTTTAGAAATGCCGTTTTCACATCCATTTGGTGAACTTCCAAATTTCGTAATGCGGCAATAGCAAGTATCATTCTAATCGAGGTTATTCGTGTAACGGGCGAATAAGTATCAAAGTAGTCTAGACCTTCATGTTGTCTAAATCCTTTGATTACCAACCTTGCTTTATATTTGTCAATGGTGCCATCAGCTTTCATCTTCTTCTTGAAGATCCATTTATAGCCTAGTGGTTTACAACCAGGAGGTGAATCCACGAGCTCCCACATATGGTTTTGTAAAATAGACTCTATTTCACTTTTGATGGCTTCTCACCATTGTTGCCCTTCCGAGGAAGTTACCGCTTCTCGGTAAGATGTGGGTTCATTTTCTACCATAAAAGAAACAAATTTGGGTCCACATGATTTCTCGTTTCTTGCCCTTTTGCTTCTTCTTGTTTCAACTTCTTCTTCCTCGGTTTGATCTTGTCTCTCATCTTGGAGATCATTATCATCTAGTTGTCTCTTATCTTGGACAACTTCATCATCTAATCTGGCTGAGCTTCTAGTTTCTTTTGATAAACAAGGAAATATGTGTTCAAAGAAAGAAGCATTCCTTGATTCCATTATTGTATTCTTTTGTATATCCGGATTTTTTGATTCATGTATAATGAAACGATAAGCATTGTTGTTCTTAGCATATCCAATGAATATACAATCCATAGATTTAGGTTTAATTTTTTGGTTCTTGGGAGTTGGCACAGCTACCTTGGCTAAACAGCCCCATACTCGTAAGTACTGATATGATGGTTTTTGTCCCATCCATAATTCATAAGGAGTCTCTT
Source organism: Tanacetum coccineum (assembly GCA_026074375.1). Classification (NCBI taxonomy): domain Eukaryota; kingdom Viridiplantae; phylum Streptophyta; class Magnoliopsida; order Asterales; family Asteraceae; genus Tanacetum; species Tanacetum coccineum. The sequence goes on from BQNB010123972.1 coordinate 6,163, forward strand.
CCTTTTCTTTACGAGGTATCTTATTTAAAAGATAAGTAGCCATCAGAATGGCTTCCCTCCACATGTCCTTGCTCATACCAGAACTAATCAACATGGCAGTAACCATTTCCTTCAAGGTATAGTTCTTCCTTTCGGCAATACCGTTTTGCTGAGGTAAATAGGGAGCAGTGAACTTGTGTCTTATTCCATGTTGCGCACATACCTAGGTGAATGGAGACACATATTCACCTCCTCTATCACTTTGTATGTAACATCCCGTAATATAATTTGATTCTCGTTTCGTTAAGTAAAAGTCATGTACTGCAAGTTTGCAAGTTTACCGAAAATTTTCAACGAGAAGTCATCTTATGATCGTCAATGCATTATTTTTGTCATAGAAAGTTTAATTCGCACGTGAATATCACCATTATTACTCTGTGCCTAAAAGGATATTTTAGAACGAGTAGCGATAAGAACCATATTTAGTTCACTTTGTGAAACGTGATTATTTACTTGTAGCACTTTATAGAACCGCCTACACTCAATTTAATGCCCATGACAACTTCATATTAATTCATCAAGGACAAAATAAGCTATACATATATATATCTATAAAAATTCAACACCTGATATGTACATATCAAAATATATGGAAAACAAAATACAATCATGATAAAACACTATCATTATAAATCTTACAACACTACCCTACTACCTTATCATTTTGAATAATCCCATCACATGCTACGATGCAATTTCAATTTTAAATGAAAGGCATAGTAAGGATTCTTTAAACAGTATTAGAAAAGAAGGCACATGCTAACCAGTATATAGAAATTCCATTAATGATTCAATAGTAGCAATAGGACCATTCACGAGTATACATTCCGTTATCAAACTCAAAGACTCGAGTATAAATCAGGAACCATTCATGAAACAAATACATCACAACTAAAATCTGAAAATACTAAGTAAACTACATGGTTCAAGATCAAGTTTCATTAAAGTGTAAGAGCTATGTGAGTGTCGGCCTTAGAAGAAAAAGCAACATAGTTCAAACCTCATCACCATCTTTCTTTCTCGCCATCTTTCAATGAGCTTAGGACTGCGGTAAGTCGTCCTCATAAATTAACCTTCATATGTCATTTACTTGTAGTTTAACAAACCTCAACCTTTCACGACGTAAAAACGACTTGCATGGTATAAACCATGCAAGGTTCGCATAGAATTAAACCTGAAAAAATGTGGTTATACCATACATAAAATGACGACGTGCGAAAAATTAGTAAACAATCTCTAACGGTTTGTAAATAAAGAAACTAGAAACGAACCAAGAGAACTTGCAACGACTTTAAACACTTACGTAACATGCTATGTTGGCTCAAAAGGAACGCATAAGATGTTAGGGATTCGCATAAAATACTAGAGTCTTAGTATCATAAACAACTTATCTGCCTCACATTATATCTTAAAAACCAAGCCCAAAAGTATCAAAAACAAGGTATTTGCCGTAATTGAATTTGGTTTAATTTCTATATTTTCAGGATATATTGCATTTTGCGTTATCTTTTCATAAATAGATAAATATATCATAAGCAAGATTAAGGACTCTAAACCTTTTTAAACACCTTTCAGACTCAATTGCTAAACCTTCTTAAACACCTTTCGGACTCAATTGTTAAGAACGCGTTAAGTAAAATAAAACTTGAAAAATTAAGAAGTTGTATATATTAAGGACGGTAAGCCAAAGTTGTTGATGTTCAATTATTTTGCACAACATTAAACATCAACAACTATGTTGTATCCAAATCATATACCACTTCCCAACACATAAACTCAGCATTCAATTTGGTATATAACCTGTTGGATTATGTGCACGTAAAATAATATATGTCCGAGAATTTATTTGAGCCTACAGGGACGCACGCGTTAATACGTAAAACGATGGTATTAATATATTAGTGTAATATATTAATTAGTGATTTAATAAATGACAGTTAAATTTATTAAATATTTAACGGGTAATATATTAGTCATTAAATGTTAAAGGAAGGACTAACATCGGAAAAAGAAAAGTTGCGGGTTGCCCCCTCTTTTCCCTTAGTCAGTCGAATACCCAATCCTATAGGGATTGGGATTGTCTAACTTGCAAGCCAAGTTTTGAGCGGCTATAAATAGGGATCTTGGGATTCATTGTTGCACACAACTTGAAAGCTAATCCCTAAATCTCTTGCACTCTCTCCCTCTTTGTTCGATCGACCAAAAACCCACAAGGGGTTTTCGGTTTTGGTTTTTGGTTCGAGCCACAAGAAACCACAAGGGTTTTCCGTTCTAGTTGATTGTCAAGAAGAAGGTTATCGTTTGCTAAATCACTACTAGTACTAGCATATATCATTGTTTGCTACGAACGTATTAATTGTGTTTAAGTATAGGGATCTACCTTTAGATCTTGGGTGGTTAGTGCGTGGTATTAGATTTATATATACGCGTATAGGCAAGACGGTGTTTACGTTAATTGCTAAAAGGTACACGTTATTGATCCTTTGTTAATTATTTATTCTATACGTGTTTATATGTTTTCAGCTGCGTACTCATGATTTGAATTGGTCAATAGTTGTTAAAACCCCAACAGTGGCATCACGAGCCATCGTATAGAATTGTAATTACAAAAATATAAAATTTGACAGATTATGGTTCTTGATAAATTTTTAAGCCCTTTTGGGTGTTTTTACTTATAAAAGATTAGATCTTTATAGTGGATAAAATTAATTAGACGAAACCGTAGGTTGTATGAAATTTTATATGTTAAATCCGATAATTTAATTTGTTAATTGATCCTTTTTAATTAATTAATTAAAGGTTAATTTGTTATCCGTGATAAACACATGCAAGTTTATCATGTATAAGATATATGATATTATCTATAATTAATTGTTAATTAGATGACATGCAAATTCGATGATTAGATCATAAAAGTTGATGTTTTTACTCACATATAGACGATTGCTAAAATATTATTATTATTTTACTATAAAGTCAAGAGCCTTAGCTTGTTTTGAGTCTTAGTATGTCTTCTTGAAAAAGATGTTCCATTTCAGTTGATATTAATGTCTAGTTTTTGTTGTTGAACTTAGTGTAATTTCTATAGTGTTAAGTTGTAATGTTTATAAATTGATTGATGTGTGTTACTAATTTTGTGTATCAAACAGAGATAATACTTTAGTTGAATTACAAAATTTCAAGATTTCAATAGAATGGCATCACCAAAATAAATGTATCGCTATATATGATAAGTGTGTAAAAATAGTAAAGAATCTAGCACAATATGTCAAGAACAAGTTCTTCAACATCATATCCGAGCTTTAAAATACATTTAGCCTAGGACAAAAATAAAGTAGAGAATTGTATTAGTTATTAGACATTATGAGAAGCGTAAGAGCTATATTATAATTTTTACACCTTCACAATGCCCAATGACATAATACCAAGTTTTTGTACCAGATATTGAGCTTCAAAATACAATTAGGAACATAATACCAAGTTTTTTCATGATATTCGAGCTTCAAAATACAATTAGCTCAAAAAACTAAGTTTTTTTACATGATATTCTAGCTTCAAAATACAATTAGCCTAAAAAGACAAAAAAATCTAGAGAATTTATATTAATTATCGGACAAGAGAAAGATAACTAAAATTGTATTCTAAGCGGCCGATAATTAACGATATGCAATATTGTGTTACGTTTTTCGTGTAACGTTCACAATAGGATTGTTTGAGTCAAAATAAAAAACGATATCCAATATTGTGATAACTAACGATATGCAATAGTGGCCGATTAAAAAAAGAGTTATGGTTTGGGTCGAAATAAAAAATCCAAACATAATATTAGTAAGTCGATTCACGCCAAGTAGAATTTCATATCGAGTTAATACCCGGAGCTGCACCTGTTGCACGCACACCATATCATCTTGCACCTGTAGAGATGAAAGAGCTAGCCAAACAACTAAAAGAACTTTCTGACAAAGGTTTTATAAGACCAAGTTCCTCTCTGTGGGGAGCACCAATCTTGTTTTTCAAAAAGAAGGATGGATCTTTCCAGATGTGTAAACATTACCATGAGTTAAACAAACTTACATGAAAAAATACAGTATCCCTTACCAAGGATCGATGACTTATTCGATTAGTTGCAGGATCCAAGCATCTAATCAAAATTTTACTTAAGGTCAGGTTATCACGCTTAAGGGTTAGAGAAGAAGATATTCCCAAGACTGCTTTCAGAACACGATATGGACACTATGAGTTCTGAGTTATGCCTTTTGGTTTGACCAACGCACATGCGGTGTTCATGGATCTCATGAACCATGTGTGCAAGCCATACTTGAATAAGTTTGTGATTGTGTTCATCGACGACATTCTCATATACTCCCACAACGAGAAAGAACACGAAGAACACCTGAAGACTATTCTGGAATTGTTGAAGAAAGAAGAACTGTATGCCAAATTTTCCAAGTGTGAATTTTGGATCAATACAGTAAAATTTCTTGGTCACGTAATTGATAGCAGTGGCATTCACGTGGATCCAGCTAAGATTGAGGCTGTTAAGAATTGGACATCTCCAACCACTCCTTCAGAGATTCGCCAGTTCTTAGGTCTGGCAGGTTACTATAGGAGATTCATTGAAGGATTCTCCAACTAAAAGTTCGATTGGGGTGAAGAACAAGAAGAAGCTTTTCAACTATTGAAACAGAAACTATGTGCTGCACCTATATTAGCACTACCGGAAGGCAGTGAAGATTTTGTGGTGTATCGTGATGCATCCATAAAAGGGTTAGGTGCGGTACTGATACAGAGAATAAAGGTTATTGCATACGCTTCCAGACAACTGAAAATTCACGAGAAGAGCTACACCACTCATGATCTGGAGTTAGGAGCGGTAGTGTTCGCCCTGAAGATCTGGAGACACTATTTGTATGGCACGAAGTGTGTAGTGTTCACCGACCACAAGAGTCTACAACATATCCTAGACCAAAAGGACCTCAATATGAGGCAACACCGATGGATAGAGCTCCTAAGTGATTATGATTGCGAAATTCATTATCACCAGGGAAAAGCAAATGTAGTAGCAGATGCCTTGCGTCGAAAGGAAAGAATTAAACCGTTGCGAGTAAGAGCTTTGGTTATGACCATTGGCTTGGACCTTCCGTCACGAATCCTTGAGGCTCAGAAAGAAGCAGTTAAGGTTGAAAACATTGAAGTAGAAGATATTGAAGGCATGCTAAAGAAATTAGAAGCCCGCGTTGATGGAACATTATGTTTGGATAATAGGAGTTGGTTACCATGTTACGGTGACATGAGATCTTTGATTATGCACGAATCGCATAAGTCAAAGTATTCTATTCATCCAGGAGCCGACAAAATGTACCATGACTTAAAGATGTTATATTGGTTGCCAAACATGAAGACTGACATCGCCACATATGTCAGTAAATGCCTGACTTGTGCTAGGGTTAAATCCGAACATCAGAGGCCCTCTGGTTTATTGGTCCAACCCGATATATTAGAATGGAAGTGGGAGAAGATAACAATGGATTTCATCACCAAACTACCCAAAACGGCAGCAGGGTAAGATTCAATTTGGGTCATTGTTGATCGTCTTACTAAGTCTGCGCACTTTTTACCAATGAGGGAGATGGATTCGACAGAAAAATTAACAAGGATGTACATGAAGGAGATAGTAGCAAGACATGGTATACCGGTGTCAATCATCTCAGATCGTGATAGCCATTTCACTTTAAGAGTTTGGCAATCCTTGCATAAAGCGTTAGGTACACAGTTGAACCTGAGTACTGCCTATCACCCTCAGACCGATGGTCAGAGTGAGAGAACCATTCAAACATTAGAGGACATGCTAAGAGCTTGCGTGATTGACTTCGGAAATGGTTGGGATAGACATTTACCCCTAGTAGAATTTTCGTACAATAATAGTTATCACACGAGCATTAAAGCTGCACCGTTCGAAGCACTTTACGGTAGGAAGTGTCGTTCTCCTGTTCGTTAACCGGAGATCATTCACGAGACTACGGAGAAGATTTTCAAGATTAGGGATCGCATGCAAGCTGCACGTGATCGACAAAAGAGCTATGCTGACAAGAGGCGTAGGCCCCTTGAGTTTGAAGTTGGAGATAAGGTTATGCTCAAGGTCGCGCCCTGGAAGGGTGTGATGCGATTCGGAAAACGTGGAAAGTTAAACCCTCGTTATATCGGACCCTTTCAAATAATAGAAAGGATTGGTCCAGTAGCTTACCGTTTGGAATTACCTCAAGAACTTAGTCGAGTACACAACGTATTCCACGTCTGCAACTTAAAGAAATGTTTGTCCGATGACACACTCGTTATCCCTTTGGAAGAAATCCAACTCGACGACAAACTCAACTTTGTTGAAGAACCCGTAGAAATTATGGACCGCGAGGTCAAGCAACTCAAGCGAAGCCGTATACCTATCGTTAAAGTCAGTTGGAATGTATGAAGAGGTCCAGAGTACACGTGGGAACGTGAGGACCAATTCAAGAGTAAGTACCCTCACTTATTCGAGAATCCACCAGCTCCTACAACGTCTTGATTTCGTGGACGAAATCTTCTAACCTAGGGAGGCTGTAACATCCCATAATAAAATTTGATTCTCGTTCATTAAGTAAAAGTCATGTACTGCGAGTTGCAAGTGTTACCGATAATTTCAACGAGAAGTCATCTATGAATCCGTCAATGCATCTATTTTTGTCCTAGAAAGTTTAATTTCGCACTGAATATCACCATTATAACTCTGTCTAAAAGGAATATTTAAGAAAGGCGAGTACGGATAAGAGACCATATTAGTTCACTTAGTAAATGCTGTATTGATTTTACTTGTACACATTATAGTGAGGAGCCGGGGTGCCGGAACCTCAATTAATCCCATGACAACATTATATAAATCAACAAGGACAAAATAAGCTATACATATATATATCCTAAAAAATTCAACACCGATATGTACATATAAAATAGTATGGAAAACAAAATACAATCATGATAAAATACTATCATTATAAATCTTACAACACTACCCTACTACCTTATGATTTTGAATAATCCCATCACATGCTACGATGCAATTTCAATTTGAAATGAAAGGCATAGTAAGGATTCTTTAAACAGTATTAGGAAAAGAGGCATCATGGCTAACAATATTAGAAAAATTCATTATGATTCAATAGTAACATAGGACCATTCACATGTAACATTTCAGTGATCAACCAAAGATGTCGAGTATAAATCAGGAACCATTCATGAAACAAATACATCATAACTAAAATCTGAAAATACTAAGTAAACTACACGGTTCAAGATCAAGTTTCGTTAAAGTGTAAGAGCTAAGTGAGTGTCGGCCTTAGAAGAAATGGCAACCAAGTTCAAACCTCATCACCATCTTTCTTTCTCGCCATCTTTCAACGAGCTTAGGACCGCGGTAAGTCGTCCTCATAAATTAACCTTCATATGTCATTTACTTGTAGTTTAACAAACCTCAACCTTTCACGACGTACACACAACTTGCATGGTATAAACCATGCAAGGTTCGTATAGAATTAAACCTGAAAAGAATGTGGTTATACCATACATAAAATGACGACGTGCGAAAAATTAGTAAACAACCTGCTACGTAAGAAACTAGAAACGAACCAAGAGAACTTGCAACGATTTTAATCACTTAAAAAAACACTATGTTAGGCTTCAAATGAACGGCATAAATAAGTAAGGTGGTTTGCGCATAAAATACTAGAGTCTTAGTACAAAGACCGCTAATGTCCATTGTCGTTTCGCACCTAGGCCTTTGCCACACTTATCTCGCGACCAGACTACTACCCTACTGTTCTTAGTGCCCAGCTGCTGCCATTGTGGCTTCGGGTTCGCTGTAGTCTGCCACTACAGTTGAACCCATAAAGCTTCATAGTAAGCATCTACTACTACTACGACCTTTCTAGTTGCGAAAAACATCACCACAATGCCCCTAGTTTCGGTCCTTTGTCCTATCCTGTGACTAATAAAACCCTGCGAGGTAACACGAAAACATGAATATAAATGAATAATGGCGCATTGGGTGCAAGAAATATGCCACAACAGTAGCCCTAAACCCACTGTTGGGCTGCGACTCAAACCAGAAAAAGGGGAAGAAGAAGAATAACCATGTGGGTTTAAAAGGGAGATGATTATACATGCATACATATACAAAAATAAGTAAACAAGTAAAACCTATATTATATGTATTATAAGGATCGTGAGGTGGGATACAAAGACACAGAAGGGTTGTCTGCTGTTTTCGAACCCAAAAACAAAAAAAAAGAGAAAGAGCAAAAGTAGCCAAGTGAGTCTATATAATATAAAAATAACACAACAGATGTGGGTATTTTTATATACAAGGAATACATGTAAGTTAGGCAAAGACAGAGAACCATAAGGGGTCGAATGGAAGCCACATACATAGCTGGGCTATCTGCTTATGTGCGTCAGGAAAGTCTACAAAAGGAGGAATCCAAAGGAAATGCGAACGTGTGACCATGTTGTATAGCATATGCAACCGGCTTCAATTTATGACTATCATAATCGCATATCACTCCTTAATAAATTTTGTTAGCCACAACCTAATTTTTAGAAGAATAAAGAACTAAACACATGGATTGTAGTAGCTTTTCAAAAAAAAAAAAAACACATGGATTGTAGTCATATCAATACTCAATCATCCATTAATATTATCAAGTAAGGCTATCACAAATTGATCATAATATCAAACATGACACACTTCTTATTCAAATATTAATTATTTGACTTGTCTGTATTCCTCTTTCTCTTCTTCTCTCCACCCTCCCAGATTTCATCAATCTCTCTTTTTTCCTGCATCAAAGTTTTTCACGAATTAAACATAATTCTACAACGGGTAAAACATATAGAAGATGCAATTTAGCTATACCTTAGACCCGCTCATCTGTATGTTCCTGTTATCCTTTCTCTTCTTTCTCTCAGTCTCTTCATCTTTTAGAACATTAACTTCCTCAATATCTCTATAGTCCTGTATTCAAATTTTTTAAAAAGAACAAATAAATAACCAATTCCAAACTATATGTATTATGATCATACGCATTGAGTCATTAATGATATAAAACAAGTATGATATATATTGAGTCGTTAATCAAAATATAGTGCATTTTCAGAAAAGACGGCAACAAAAAGTCAGAACCCACCTTAACACCCCTGTTCTGATTCTTTGTGTGGCTTGATTTCTCGTTATTAAAATAAGGAGATACAAGGGTTTGCACAAAGATATGAGACCCAATATATTTCGCATCCCTAGAAGGCCGCAGTTTATCAGCACAAAAGAAAGATGTGTTATTCCTATGATCTAAATCCGTAATCATATTCATATAGTGTACAACGTTATCCTTCATCCCATAATCATCTAGCAACAGTTCCCAAGACGGTTTGACATTGTAGTTTTTCATAACCCATATGCCTTTGGGCCGATCATTATAACCAGTGTCAAATATGCATAGCCGGTCTTCTATAATCCCGAGTATGCTACCATAACTCCAGTCATATTTCGTGTCATCGGGCTGGGGTATTTCTATAAATTCCTTTTTAGCTAGATTGAAAGACACAATTAATGCCTTTCTGTCCCTGGTATAATTAGCATCAAACCAAAACCAGTGAAGAGCCCCATTGAATAAGATGCCTGGCTTGCTATCATAAAACTGATAATTGACATGTCCAAAAACATTCCAAATATTTGATTTCAATGATAAGATTTGAACAAGTGTCCCATCTTTAAAACCTTTGTTGATGGCCATAACAATTTTGTAATCATTTGTGGATGAATAGTATCTAAAGCCGTAACGCTTAAACTTATTAAGAAGTATTGGAGGCTTAAGCAGTATTCGAAACTCTCGAGTTGAAGGATTTGTTAAAAATAGTCGATTATCATATAAAGATGATATGCATACAAGGCCATTAGAAGAACCTTCAATATCTAAGATATAGTGAACTCCGTTGCTAATTACACATCTGTCAAGCATAGCAATTCTTTTGTTTCCAAGTTGTTTATTATTTTTGTCCTCTTTTTTGCAAATAAATTTAAGATGAAGTTTAACAAAAGAAGGACTTGATATCAAAGAATACCATGACTTACAAACACTTTTGCATTGAAGAAGATCTTTGACAGACAATCTTAAAAGCACTTCCTCTACAACATCTATCATAACCATATCTTTAGGCTAGATCTACTAATCGAATAGGTTTTGTAAAATAACAAAGATAATATATTATAGATTGTGTTTTTGTGATTACATAATGAAGATTGGCTATGTATTTATACTAAATACATAGCTTAATAATTAAGCAATGTAAACCCTAAAATATAATGGAGCCGAATAACTCAACAGTTAACGGTCAGCAGTCAACATAACTTAGCCATCTAATACTCCCCCGCAGTTTGAACGACAGACTTTCGAACGGACAAACTGTAACATATGTTGAAAGCCGCTTCTTCTAATCTTATTCTGTCATCTTCATTGTTCTTTGTTGGAACGGAATCATAATTGTATTTAGCGGCATAGTTGTTTATTGCTTGCAGCTTCCTCCTTTGTGTGACGTTTTTTTTACGTCATGGCTTACTTTGCCTTTAGGTAGGAGCAACAATTTTACGACCAACTATTTACGAAAAACGACAATACTCTTCAGCGGTAAAACAAAGTGTAATGCTGATGACACATATTTTGTTGATTGATGGCTAAATCAACATATATGAGAAGTGTTATGACGGCTAAAGTTTTTGGTTTTCTAGGGTTTTTTTTATTTGGATTGGATTAAAAAAAAACTACTAAAACACGAAATTATAATGCGAAAGAATGTAAATAGACCGGGATCCCTCCGAATCATCGACAAGTAGCTAATGACCGGAGGACAACTATTTTGTGATGGGTTGAAGCTAAAGCTTTGATACCATGTAAAATAACAAAGATAATATATTATTGATTGTGTTTTTGTGATTACATAATGAAGATTGGCTATGTATTTATACTAAATACACAGCTTAATAATTAAGCAATGTAAACCCGAAAACATAATGGAGCCGAATAAGTCAACAGTTAACGGACAACAGTCAACGGTCAACAGGTTTGACCTAATGCGCAAACGTAACCTTGCAAGATTTTTAAAGATGGGCGTTTATGACATGTGCACAAAAGCAACGAGAGGTTTGTAGGGAAAAAGTATATGAACGGGATTGATTAGGGTTTGGATAGGCGTGATACCATGTAGGACGAATAATTCTTGTCTCATTCAATAAATCAGGATACATTATATAGTGTGTACAAGGAATATTCTAGAAGTGGGCTTGAGCCCAAGACAATAACTAAGCTATACGGACTAACAAATTTTACGGTCTTTAATCACGTTTCCAATAACCAACGTCATCAATTTTACACTTTTACTTTTACTTTAGAACTCAAACAAGAATGGCAGTTTTGGTTCTTTTATACATGAATTTCTTATATAATTAAAGTTTTCCAAACATTCAAACAAAACGTCTAATTAATTGCTACACATTCAAACACCATACAAACGCTAAATGATGTGTAGTCTTATTTATAGATCAAGTGTGTGTTAACGAAGCAGTAGATACCATGACCTTGCACCTTATCTTTCATGTATATATAAGCTAGTGGATTAATTAGCTTGAATTATATTTATATATATATATATATATAATAATCTTTTACACCATGACCCCTAGTGGATTATATTAAAAGCTTATATATATAAGCTAGAATCTGTCTCTCTATCAGTGTCTTGCAGATCTTGTGACAAGTTTCAACTTTTGAATATATGGCATACAAACCGATCAACGTCGGTCGCAATTTCTTTTAATCATGTCTATATGATTTCTGATAACGAACCCATAAATTGATCGAGGCTTATATATGCGACATGCATGTGTTGCTTTCATGTAAGCCTAGCATTCATAGTTATGCGTCACTGTGTTGATATATTGGAAGCCAATGTACATGTCCGAATTGTGATATTATTTGTGTTAGTCGGTTTGAATATAGAATTTTGAGGATCTCGTGATTGAGCATTTTCGTTATCAAGCACATGGTATTCTTGTTACTTGTCAAGCGTATATGGAAGGCATTCAAGTCGAGTACTATTGACCATGGTAACGAGATGTCGGGTTCCGAAAAGTTTAGGAGGGACGTGGAAGAGTATTTACTACTTTGAAGTCTTGTATTCTGCAGTTTCATTTAACCAAAGACTAAAATTAGCTATTTTAAACACATGAGTTCCAGTTACCTCAAATTATTAATGCTTTGGTGACTGCAAGTTCAGTTGGTGCAACTACTATTAGTATCACAGTATTCTTTACCATTGCATGCATGATAATGGATCGAATCATGTATTAGATGCTCGAATAAGACATACCCAAGTTATAAGTTGTGATTTCAACCTGGATACTTAACTTCAATATCATATGCAGTTCATATACTCAACTATTAATACAACAAACCATATAATGAAAACAAATATTGCTTAAAAACTCAGTTATGTGTACATAACTGATACCATCCCAATACCCGAAAATTGAAAGAAATGTAATAGTTATGATGTTTCAGCACAAAAAAGTAATCATCCAACAAAGTGTCATTAAAACATAAGATAGATTATACTTCTCAAACGAGATAACATAACTCAAAAATCAGGAAATGCGTTTAAATCAATTACATCGTTTTCCTGATGAATGGTCTTTGGAAATCTATTGGATGAACTTGAAGGATCATGTGCTTGTGATGATTCCACATACTTAAATCGTGAAGGATTTCGTATTGTAGAAGTTACACCTCTTTTCTTTTTTGCTTTTGGAGGTCTTCCTCTTGGTCGTTGAATCAATGGCTCAAAGAGAATATCCGGCTGGTTCAGAAATTTAGTTAGCATCGAAGTAGCAAGTTCCTTCTTACTTAAAGGCCACGCTTGATACTTGGATTGCAACTCATTGAGCAACTTAGCAAATTGGTCGTCGGTTTCGTTGTGTGAATCATCTTCCGGATAAAGAGATAATGTATCAATTCTCCAATGTGGATGTACAAGGTCCAAAGAAAGTGTCATTCCGTCCAAAGAATTTATTTTATCGACACATGGAAGACCCATGGTTGCCATAAAATGACCAGTGCACGTAGTTACTATACCTGCAAAAGAAATAAATTAAATCCAAAAGTGAAGCTTAAAACAATATAACTATGGAAAACTATGATCTTTGAAAGCATTACCATCCTTTTTCTTTATATACTGC
>BQNB010123973.1:0-16931 GCA_026074375.1 Tanacetum coccineum
AAGTTCGACTTAGTTTTTCATCAATATTTAAAATGTTGTTTGGAATTTGTTATTGAATGGTGGGATAGGTGCGGTTAGGGTTACATAACACTAATCTATATCTGTTTATGTGTTGTTCAAACTCATATGTGTGATTCGATTGATATTTCATTCGTTTTTTATTGAATACTTGTGTAGTGTAATATGTTATGATTTTGTTGTTGGGATTTGTTCCTTAAGGTATGATGATGTAGTTTTGATGTTTAGTTGAGATCCCCAATCATTGGTATGCTTAAATTGATGATTTTTGTAAGTGTGTTGACTTTTGAAAATCAACAGTGGTTTGATGTAGTTGAAATCTGTTTGTATGTTGTTGGTTATAGTTTAGATGTTAAGTTTGTGTGTCTAAACATGTATGCATGCCCCCTTATGGTTTTAAAGGATTTCAAGGCTTAAAGGTAGCTTAAGGCTTAATTTGGATGTAATGAGAGAGATTAGGTTGTTTAAAATGCATGCTAGTAGATTAAAATGAGTCTAGGATGCATTGTATTGTGTTTGATTTGCCAAAATTAATAATTAATTGAGTTCATGTTTGTCATTCAAGGCAGCGGATTGCCTTTTGATATTTATGCTAGCGGTTTGCCATGGTCACTCTAGGTAGTAGTTTGCTTGTATTTTTAGGAAGGAGTTTGATTATATATGAATATTTTAATAATACAAGGAAACCACCGTATGCTTTTTAGCATGGCAGCGGTTTGGTCAAAATATAATTTTATTATTAAAATAATCAAACCTCTATTTTGAATTTTTCTAAAATGGCAGCAGTTTGATTAAAATGAATAAAATATTCATAACAGTTTGGTCGAGGCAGTTTGATTAAAATATTAAAATATTATTTTCTTATATTAATAATATTTTTTTCATGACGGTTTGGTGTTTTGCCACACGGCGGTTTTCCCAAACCACTATGTGGCGGTTTTGTAAACTGCTGGGCAGCGGTTTGGGCCAAACTTCCATGTCTTGGCTCATTAAGCCCATTAAGCCCAATAACCTCTACATGCCCTATCCAAAGGCCTAATTATCTAGTTAACTCCCATCCAGTCTCAGTTAACTTGTAATTGAGCTTGTCAGGTAATTCCTGGACCTTTGACCAAGGTTGACTTGTTGGATTGACCCGTGACTCAATGTGTAGTATTTCATCAAACCATATTTAATCATAACTTAATCAAACATGGTATGGCATGTAAAACACAAGGCTAATATTGTCGTCTAACATCCATTATTTGCTATTTTGTCTATCTATGTTGATATTCTTTAGAAGATAAGATGGCTGAAGAGAATGTTCCCGCTCTTGCTCCTATAAGATCTAATGAACAGATTCTTCCTTTCAAGGCATGGTTACTTTCAAAACAATCTCATCTTCCGCATCTCAGTTGACATTATCAAGAACATAAATTTCTTCGGAGCATTCACTGCATCAACAAATGTTCCAACTATCTACATACAGCAGTTATGGAATTCCCTTACACAGGATGCAAAGACTAGGGTATACAACTTCTAACTGGATGAACAGTGGTTTACTCTTAATGTTGATCTTCTGTGTAAGGCTTTGGAGATTACCCCTGTAGACTCAGCTCATCCATTTGAGTCACCTCCAGCTGGTGAACAGGTTATGGACTTTGTGAACAAACTGGGCTACCCAAAAGAAATTCACTTTGTTTCTAGGATGTATGTGAACAACCTATATCAAGCCTGGAGAGAAATTCTGACTTTGATCAACCAGTGCTTAACCTGCAAGACTTCTGGCAGTGACAAACCCAGACACCCTGTTCTTCAAATGTTGATGGGGTATTGTCACAAGAAGACTTCTGGCAGTAACAAACCCAGACACCCTGTTCTTCAAATGTTATGGGGTATTGTCACAAGAAGACTTCTGGCAGTAACAAACCCAGACACCCTGTTCTTCAAATGTTATGGGGTATTGTCACAAGATCTAATGTTGACTATGCAGAACTTCTATCGGAAGAGTATACAAGAGATCCAGACTTTCTTTACTCATCGGGCCAATCTTAATATTCCTACCAAGAAGCCAACGCCTCACTTCATTCCTTACTACCGTTTAACAAAGCTTATAATATATTATTTGGGGAGCAGACATAACATTCACAGAAGACCTGTGTCTCCTGTTCACGTTACGGGAGATGACTTTCTTCTTGGTAATCTCAAGTTCGTCCCCAAAGGAAAAAAGGATGAAGTTTTTGGAAAGCCTATTCCACAAGAGTTGATTACGGAAGCCATTCAAGAGTCACTATACTACCAACAATATTTGGAAATGGCTACTCGTAAACCCATAACTAAAGAGGGTGGAAAGAAGAAGACAGCTTCTAAAGCTGACAAGCCCAAAAAGCATGCACCTGCCAAATAGCATGCTCTTGTTAAATAGACTAAGCATGCGAAAGATAAGACCTCCAATCCTTTTCCCTCAAAGAAAATCCGCAAGGGTAAGGTGACGAAAGTTCGCAAGGGAAAGAGTTCTCATCATCTTGTAGACGAAGAAGATAAAGAAGATCAACCTGCTTCTGAACCTCAAGTAGAAGATGATGAGTACAATCTACAAAGAGGTATATAAATGAGCTTGGAATCTTTTTAGGCACCTGTCGGCGGAGTGGCTATTCATGAAAGTGTACCAGGGATCACCCAATAACTCCTAGTTGTTGAAGGAAAGAGGAAAGGCATTGCAACTAATGAGTAAGCGGCACAATCACTTCTAGATCTGCAAAATCCAAAGAACCAAAGTACCACGGATCAATACATATTTCAGAGGCAGATTCCAGTAACTCAAGATGCATCTACTGGACCCTCTGCACAACCTTAGGATGATACATCCGCGAATGTGGTTCGTGATGTATGATTCTATCAAAGTAACAAGAACTAAGACTATAGAACAAACAACTTCTTTGATTGCTAAAAATGATGAATTCAAAGCTCAACTTTAGGAAAAAGGGTTTACAATTATAGCATTGAAAAACGAATTAAGAAAGTTAAAAGGAAATAGCATGGATACTAAGTTTGCAAAACCGTCAATCTTGGGAAAACCGGTTTTACAACCACCCAGAAACCAATCAATTGTTAGACAACCGAATGCGTTTAATCTAAACGACCTAACTTTTCAAAACCACGGTTTGCCTCCCATGTTGATGTGAATAACGTTTTATCAAAACCAGTCACTCCTCATTATTTGCTTAAAGTTTGAGAATATATTCTTGTAAAACCTCATCACGTGATTGCACCTGGCTTATCTAGGAATAGTCAAGAAGAATCTTATGGTTCAAATGATATGGCTCATAATCACTATCTAGAGGAAGCTAGGAATAAAACACAAGAAAGAAATAGGAACTAAAAATCTAGTGTGATGCATACTACTAGTCTACAAAACACTACTAATGGTAGCAAACAAAATCCTAGGAGCAACAATCAAACATCTAGGAATTTGCCTGTATCTAAGAGTAGTGGTGTAACGTCACTAGTAGATCACTCTAGGAATTCTAGTTCCTTTTCAGACTCCAAACACTTTGTTTGTTCGGCTTGTCAGAAATGTGTCTTTAATGCAAATCATGATGTCTGTTTAACAAAATTCCTAAAAGAGGTAAACTCTCGCATTAAGATTCAATCCCCTAAGACTAGAAACAACATCAAACCCGTAGAAATGATAACTAATGTAATCAAACCTAAAAGATGGATCTCTAAAGGATATAGGA
Source organism: Tanacetum coccineum (assembly GCA_026074375.1). Classification (NCBI taxonomy): domain Eukaryota; kingdom Viridiplantae; phylum Streptophyta; class Magnoliopsida; order Asterales; family Asteraceae; genus Tanacetum; species Tanacetum coccineum. The sequence goes on from BQNB010123973.1 coordinate 3,738, forward strand.
TTTCTCAAAATAAGTCTTTCGTTGTGCATGAGAAACCAAACACTCCTAGATCTTGTCTTAGGTGGAAACCGACGGGAAGAATTTTCAAGATTGCTGGTCTTAGGTGTATACCTACTGGAAAGATGTTCACCGATAGCGCAACCAAAGTTGACAGTGAACCTCCAAATGGTTTAAATGATGATATCACTAACCCATATGAATGCGATCAAACTCTTAATGTCAGTGCAGGTACTTTTAACTTAAGTGCAGATACATCTTTTAATCCTTTAAAGGAAAGACTCAGAGTTTGGTTACCAAAAAGACTGATATCTCATAAGCCAGAGGTTCAAGGGATTCTAATCTGATGCATATAAACTATGGCGTCTGCTGACAACACTTTAGGCCCTGCTCCTCAAAGAAAAGAAAGGTGTACGCTTCAGTGCGCTTTATCTTTAAAAGAAGATAAATCTTCTTATTTACGAGCAGTCTTATCACCAACTTCTATAAGTTCTCATCCTCGTTCAGTCAACAAGTGGATCAACGTACATCAGCTTGTATTTTAATTCACTTGTTCATCAAAAATGACAACAACATATGCAATTTTTTAGGGGGAGAAAAGTGAATAAAAATATATCAATACGGTTTAACTCGGATAAGATCTTTTTGATATAAATGTGCTCCCGTCCTCAATTGGTCATATGATTAATGTCTTCTGAACAATTCAGTTCAGGATCTGGGCCTCAACTAATGACTCCTAGAATAATCAATTCAGAACTTGTGCAAAATATTTGATCTTTAACATCCACTGTCCCATCAACAAAGAATGACTGGGATTCATTGTTTCAACCTATGTTTGATGAGTACTTCAAACCTCCACCAAATGTTGATCATCCAGTTCCTGAAGATCGTACTCCAGTTCCTGCTGCTTCAACGAGTTCACCTTCCTCAACGGATAAGATCTTTTCGATATAAATCCTTAGTTATTCCACAAGGTGTTGAAGATGACTTTTATGATATTGAGGTTGCACACATGGATAACAATCCTTACTTTGATATTCCAATTCCAAAACCTAGTTCTGAAGAAACAACTTTACAAGGGGTCATTCCATCAAATTTGCATCATCTTAACCAATCATTTAATACTCGTTGACAAAGAAACACCCATTAGAGAATGTTATAGGTGATCCTTCTTGATCGGTTTCGATAAGAAGTCAACTACAAGAACATGCCATTTGGTGCTACTTTGACGCAAATGGCAATCCGATTTCATTCCATGGGAAACGGTATGGTTGAGATCTACTATCTCAAAGGAAGAATAATGGTGGTAATTCTTCATGTATCCTATGTACATATTTAAAACCAAAAAGAAAATACAAAAATATAAAACCTACAAAAAACCATAAAAATCAGAAAATAGAAAATACCAAAAATATTTTTTAAGACATGTCTTCTAAAAATCGATAATATTTAAGGATCTAGAAATGACGTTCAATAATGACACGGGTCTTTAAATAAAGTTAGAACATAATTTAAAACTTTTAAAACGTGTCTTCATGGATTGCAGTTATTTCAGACTGCAAACCGCTTTTCAGACTGAGGAAAGCATGCCGTCAAAAAGACAGTTGTTCCTAACAACGGGTAATTAATTTTTCCCGGGCATGGATTACTTCATATCCATGCATCATGGGTTATTAATACTTTGTACATAACCTTGGATTGTTTACAATAATTGTACGTGTCAGTGCATTTATTTGTCAAAATAAGAGAAATCTTATTTTTATTGGTAAAAAGTTGTCTTCACAATGAATCAGTGTTTTCAGTAATCACAAAAAGATTTTCAAAGAAAATTCAAACACCCAAACAATGACAACAACTCTTTAAATAGAAAACGGGTCATTATTTGAGGGGGAGAAAGCGTCATCAAATAATCTTTTAAAATGGTCTTTCAAAATAAGTTACAGAATAAACAGATAAAGTTTTTAATAATGACGGATCACAATTTAAAGGGGAGTTAATTTATATTAACTACAAGGGCTTTAGATGTCATATGTTTAAAATTTTATGGACTTATTTGTAATTTAAGACTTAGTGAATTCAGGCTTTAAACTACCTGACACTAACACATACCCTCATAATTTGAGGGGGAGCATTAATATGTTCCATAATCGGCTTGTGAATAACCAGCACATTTTCTCCCAAATTTTCTAACATATTGAATCATTTGATATCCAAAATATCAAAGGGTTTGAAATTTTTAATAATGGGAGAAAAAGTGATTAAAATATGAAAATTTATAAAAAAATGTGATTTTATGGAATCATGTGTGTACTCCATCCTATATGTGCTAAACACTTTCTAATATCAATGCACGTGTTGAGGGGAGCGTTTCTGAAAAGCCAAAACAATTGAGGTACAAAAAGCTTTGATATTTATATCACAAGTACCTTGATTAAGGTTTTCAAATGGTTTTATGGCAAGGAGAACAGTACCAAAAGACCGACCATGCATTTAATTTTATCAGAGTTATAAGGTTGGTAAGGTTAGGTATTCGTTCCCATGATCCAGCCAGAACTGGAGGGATCCACCCAGGGACAATCTACTAGTTAGTGTAGAAGTCCTTAGGTATGATATAAAAAGGAGTAAAAGTGAGAATAAGGAAATAGTGTCGACTGGGATGGAGCTAGTACTGGAACAAACCCAACAAGGTACTAGTCATGAAGTCTCGATAAGCACAGAAGGGATTGAACAATGAAAAAGAATTATACCGATAAAGGGTGAAAAGAAAGAAGCCCTCCATACACCTAGGCATTAACCGGGTTAATAGATCTACTGTCACAACCCTCCTTAGCCACTCAGAATCTCTCAAAAGAGTTCTGTTTCATTTCTCACAGAGACTAAACACGTTATTTATTGACTTTCTTACTTCGAGTTAGTTGGTATTGAAAAGGTGGCCGTCAGCTCCAACCTCTGACCACTAAAACCAAAACGGACTATTGAGTCTAGAGCCAAGAGATCATCAATAAATCTCGTTAGGAAACTATTCCAATATACTTGTTTTTCGCACACTGTGAAAACAAGGAATATCCTAAGAGTCCTACGCATTCTCCTTGTGATATTACCAGAACATCTGAGTGATACAAAATTATTCACAATGAAGATGGAAATCCTGCTAGAGCCAACATCATACAAGCTCTACGGTAGGTGACTTATGAGATTCTAAATGGATCAAACTTGTGACACTGGGCATCAATTCGGTCCAGATTATGAATTGACGAAGGATGAATTTTGATAAACGCTTAAAACTCTCGATGTGTTATAAAAAACACTTTTACTAGTGACACATCGATTGATTTTCATATCAATTTTCTCTTCAACTTCAATCGATGAGATAGTAACTCGCTGATTCACTCATACTATGTTGTCTACTTTAAGACGCTCTGATATTGAGAACGGCTAGTGCAGCAGTGAAACCCTGTCAAAGATATTCTTTGAAATTCTACCTTATCACAGGCAGCATTTATACTGGTAAACGGGGAACCGTGGTTATTACAATTGTATTCGACGAAAGTGAACAAAGACTCTTTTGTTTAATACTAACGTAAACCTGCAGATATTCCTGACGGTAACAGCTAGTAGTCGGAGACGAGTCAGATTCATAACCACATGCTCATATTCTATTGACAGATCTTAAGACTTCATGAAAGCTCAAGTAAATGTTTCAAGGCTTACCGCTGACTGTCCGATACTGATTATAGTGACCTTCTTGAGTGACCAAGAGATACAGATAAAGAACTTCAAGAACACTTTTCAAGGATCAATAAAATATGAGCATGTCGGTCTAGAAGTTACAAGATCAAAAGATGGCGGAAAGATCAACAATGATGATGATGTAAGATTAAATTTGGCTAATGATCTCAAAGAAATCTCAAGATCACAACACAAGTCGAGCTAAGGAACCAGCCTCAAGATTTAAAGATCAAATATCATATCATCAAATGTACAAGATATCAAATAAAGAATCAGAAGACTAAGAGCTATAACAGGCAAGATCAATCATAAGATTATTGAGCTTAAGTTAGTATTTTCTAGGGTGACCTCTCTTAGGGGGAGATTGTTAGATTTAAGAAAAAGACTCGGCCACCTCGTGTATTTTACAGTTTATCGTAGCTCGTAGTTTAATGTGTAACGTATGACATACAGTAATGGGTCGGGTATAAACCCACACGTGTAAGCCCATACCAAGGCCATAAGGCTTGTTTTAACACCCTAAAAAATACCTCTTACCATCCCTGGAATAAGGTGGTGGTCATTATCAATTCAAAATAGCATATTCTCTTACTAAAAAGTTTCTCTCTTTTCTTTCATCTCTCTAATATTCTCGGCCATCCCAAGTATCTCCATTGTGTTTATGATATCCCAAGTTCCACACAAACACAAACACCAACCTCTTCCACTTCCCCATCAACCAATTGCTACTTGAACTCACGCAATTGTGTCCTTCTCCTTACCTCCAAGAGTACCTCACATCCACCACCTCCAACTCAAGAAAGTGGATCAATGGACATTACTCTCACCCTTTCACCAATTACCCCACTTGACATTAAATTTAATACTACATCACCCTTACCACCTCTCTTTGGTCATTTTCTGTGGAACCGTCTTGAAGCACGTGGAGATTCATACTTATGTTGTATTCATAACCGCACTCTCATCTTTGGATTGAGAGATGAACTCCAATACTTGTTCTCTTACATTGAACACATGCTCTCACAACCACCACCACTAAATTCGCCACCACCATCATCAATTTCTCCAAACTAAACACACTCTATGTTTAGTCACTCGTGTTTTAAATAATTTTCAATCAAATCTTTTGAAAGCAAGTCCTATGGCATTCTAGAAAAATTATGACTTTTTAGATTTCTCTTTGTGGTGTAATTGTATTAATCCTTAAAAAGCATAATAGTTTACTTTTAAAGCATATTATATTATTGTATGTTACACACAAATTTTTAAGATTAGAATGAAGAGAACTTTTATTTATGTTTTTAAATATGTGCAGTGATATAGTTGAGCTTAATGGATTAATGTTTGTGATGGTTGGCTAAAATCTATTGTCACCATATTCAAATATTTTTTTTACATTGCTATATGTTAGAAATATTATTTTTGTTCTTCTAACTCGTTTTTGTAGCAAAGTCGTCATAGCTCGATTCTTTGGTGCCCTCGAACGAGGGGGAGCACACATCATGGGGGAGTGTTTATTCTGTCGACTTTACGCGTAATCATCGATGAAGCCTTTTGATTTCTATCAAAAAGGGGAAAATACAAAATATAAATAAAACTCACTAAATACTTGCTTAAAAATTAATTTTACATTTAATGAGTTTAGATTTTGTAATCATCAAAAAGGGAGAGATTGTTGATAGAAATAATGTCTAAAAACGTTATTAATATTTTTTCGATCTCTCTACGTTTTGATAATCACAAAATGTAAAAACGCTCAATGTGAAATTAAACATAAACAAGTAATTAGTAGTAGAAATATATCATATCCAAAAATTTAATCAATTAAAGGTATGAATAAATAAAAGTTGGGGGGGTGTTTTTTTAATTTAAGCTTGTGTGTTGGGGGGGGGGGGGGGGGTGGGGGGGGGGTGGTTTTTTTTTGTGGGGTTTTTTTTTTTGGGGGGGGGGGGGGGGGGGGGTGGGTGTGGTTTGTGTTGGGTGTGTTTGTGGTGTGTGTTTTCTTTTGATTTTTTGTGGGGTTGTGTGTTTCTTAATGCATTTTAATGATCAAAGGAATTTTTTTTATTCAAACCTCACATTTTTTATAAAATGTTACAAACATTTTTATAACCTTTACAAAACATTTTTTACATTTAAAAGAAATGTTTTATTCAAAATAAATATTTTGAATTTAAATTTTCTACCTAAAAACAAAGAGGCTAAAATGTCAGAAAACAACTACCCTTGGAAAAGACAAAAAAGGGCGCGCCAGGCCAAGAGGCCCCCTTTAAATATAAGGGCGGCCCCCTTAGGATAAAGGGTCGGGACATTAGGAGTTAAGGGGGTGTCTAGTAAAAAGACGCCCCATTCTGCCTATAAATAGCAGCTGTTTCTCCCACAATGATTTTTTCTCACCTTGTGCTCTCATTCTTTTCTATCAAAAATCAGTTTATAACCTCACTACATCCCTTTGATCATTTAATCTTAAGCATGTTGTTTCCAAGTTTCTTTCAAGCTTTAATTCCTCAAAGTGCAAGAGAAGAATACATTTTATCATCAAGTCAAGAGGTATTTCTAGTTTAGTTTGTGTTCTCTGTGTAACGTTGTTACAATTTTATCATCTCTTATCAATCATATTCAGTAAGAGTGTATTGTCGTGTGTAAGTAGTTAGATCGAGGTGATCATAAAAGAAAGTATAAGTTATTAGATCATGTGTGATCATTAGAAATAAAGGATTTAAATTAGGTGTGATCGTGTTAAGTGTCTAGGAGAAGTGTATGTTAAGATAGTGGCGGTTAGTAATTTTAGTCCTCAAAATACAAAAGGTGAGAAAGATTGGTCTAGCTAGGGAACTAGAACACAACATTTGGCTTTAGTGACAGAAAATCGGTGTAAGCTTAGTTTGTACAGATTTTCACCGCCTAAATGTATAGTGTTGTTGACATATGTGAAAGAACTCTTGAGTTTGATTGCTCGTAGGAGTAGAGTAAGGTGCGAATAGTATGCTATCCGTTATCCGAACAACTATAAAAAATCCGTAGATGTGAAAGTTTGAGAGATCTTCTAGCTCTACTCTTGTCATGCATATTATATTTATCATTTAAACACTTAGTAGTATTGTGTCATTGATGTATGCACATATAGAGATACACAAAAGTCGAATCTAAGTATATTGATATAAACAAAAGTTACGTTAAATTAAAAAGCAATAATCTATTCAACCCCCTTTCTAGTTTTCCACACATAAGATGAGGGTGACATCTCACATCTCAGCTCATTACATAGGCAAACAAACGTACCTATTATGCTTCAAACCAAACCTATCATAAGAGAGACAAGCTAATCTTATGTAATAAAGAAGAAACGACTACAAACTAACACTACTTCCTAACTCGACCACAAAGATTGATGTCAAATGCGTCACAAAATGGCTGCTACTCTTAAGGTAAATCATAAACATCATCCTCATATCCAAAAAAAACATCATAATCTTCAACCTGCATCATTTGCACCCTTACCTGCTCGATTCGACAAAGACATGTATCGAGCCATATCACCAACAATATTCTCAACTTTACAATTTGACTCTTCCCCTTATTCCTTATAAAAGTACTAGGCATGCTTACTGATGTCAAATTTACCTCATTTTCCTTTGGAAGTTGATCATACGAGCAACTACTCAGCACATAGACGCACCATATATTTATTCTTGATGCAACAACAAAATGCAACAAAAAACGTATTAGTCCTACTTATATTTTCTAGTGAGAAAAGTTCTTTATAGAACATGATTTATCTAAAGAACAAATCAGTTGATCTCAACCATTCATTATATTTCAATCCAATGGTCTAGATTAAAGATAATGATTAAAGGTGGTTGGTTTAGTATAATGCAATGGACCATTACCCACTATTGGGCAATCCACCATTCCCCTTTAATTTGAGGGTAATAAACCAAGTAATCCTTTTTATGTACTCCCTCCGTCCCATTTTTATTGTCCACGTTTTCATTTTGGGATGTCCCAATTTAATTGTTCACTACTAAAATTAGATATGAAAATTTAATCAAGTTTACTATATTACCCTTGTTTGAAATTATTATTACAAAATTTAAAGAAGACTTTAATTAATTAGCTAAGGGTAAAACTGTCATTCTGTCAAAAAATAAGAAAGAGAAATCAGTAATAAATGCGTTTTTCTTAAACTGTGTATTTTTTGTCGGGGGACAATAATTTTAGGACGGAGGGTGTATTTTTTTTTACTTCCTTTTTTTTCTCCCTATTATCTGCTCTCACGTTTCAATCTACAACTTCCAATTTATTTATTAACAATTTTGTTTAATTTTATTATATGAAAATGACATGATCTATATACTTTCAAAAACAATAAGCTCGTATATTATAATCTTGTGCCCCGTTTGTTTGCAATTTTTAAACATATTATCTGTTTTGATATATAATGAATGAAGTAGAGAACACCCAAACTCAATCAAACAAAAATTACAATTTTTGTGCTTAAATTTATTGTTAATTTAATGTTGTTTAATGATATTCTTAAAGGAATGTTGTTCAAAAGGTGTCGTGATATCACGATAATAAAAAAATTCACTAAAAAAAAAATGTACAAAGTATCATAGTTAAAGTGGCTTAAAAAAAATTCAATAGTTATTTATAAGGAGTGGATTAGTGTTTGCACATTATTAACTAAGCACAATCAATTATAATGAGAATACCTATTATATTCCTTTATATTCCCATTGTCATTCCTATTTCCATTACCTAAAATATTGTCATTTTAATTTAATTAAAAACCCACTTTCTAACTATTTTTAAAATTAAAATATCTCGCAAACCGTTAATCGTTACGCAAAATTAATTATACCATCGCGACGAGAATTAAATTATCTTTCTATAAATGGGCACTTCTATATACTTTCGACGAACTTTTTTTTAAATTTTCTCCCAGAAAACATGCACGTGATTCAAAAAATCACATGTGATTTATTACTTTAAAAATCACACGTGAATTTGTATATTCACATGCGATTTATGATTTTATTATGTTAGTGTAAATATTACGATATTTAATCTATAGGATCTCTTTATGTTTTGATAATGACAAACATGTAACTTGTAATACGTAACGTAAAGTGCGCAAGTTACTCGTAATCACAAATCATCAATGCATACATGTATCAGCTATGACAACCGTGGTTTGAGTCGGTTGGTCAGTTTGTTTAGAATTTATTTGAAGCGTTTATGTGTGTTCTTTATGTGTTTTATGTGTTTTGTGAGAGATATGTGTATGAGATTGAAGTACATGATTTATGAATCATGGTACTAGTTGAACTGAGATTGAATGAAAATGAGATCATTTGAAAGCTTTGCGTAGTTTCAAATGCCGTGTACGTAATTTTCTGGTACGGTACAATATATGTATTTTTAAAGTATATATAATATAATATATATAAATATCTATATATATATATAATATAATATATATATATATATATATATATTTTAAAATATATATATATATATAAAACATAATATATATATATTATGTTATGTATTTTAGTGAATTATAGTACTTTTCCATTTTTTAGAAATAAATGGAAGTGAGGCTTGTTAGAAATCTAGTTTATAAAGTTCAAGTTTTATCGAAATAAGCAAATGTTCTCTCTAACCTAGAATAAAAAAATATGGTATCAAAAGTTTGAATAATAATAAATAAATAAATAATTATAATAGAAAAAAACGAATTTTAGTAAAAGAAAAGAAAAATGGAAATATATCCAAATTAGATACAACTTGTTTTGGTAATTAATGCTTTTAAGGCTATAAAAATAAATCAAGACATAAACTAATCACATTGTATTTTCCTCTCCTTCCCTTGGCCGGTCGAACAACACAAAACAAGAAGAAAACCCCAAAAAATTTTAATCAAAAGTTAAGGTATAGTTTTCTAAATTTTTTTAATACAATCGGATTTATTTTAACGTAAAACAATCATTAAGGATGGATTAGGTTATTGTAAATAATCTGTAATTAATAGGTTTTGATCATCAAAAATCATTTTAGGGATAATAATTAGGGTTTTAGGTAAGTTAATTAGGGTTAATTATGCTAAATTCAGAATAAAAATATGGGAAGAATTTTAGGTCATCTTGCGAGAGTCATATCTTGGTCATACGGATAGCTTTTATTGATTTTCTTAGCCTAAAATATAACTATTAGAAAAAGGAAGTCTACTTTCAACCCAATTGGTTTCATCAAGAATTTAAAAGTTAGTGCAAATTAGTCAAATTAATCAAACAAGATTCGTTGTCAAAACTGAGTTTTCAGGGCAGATTCTGAGTTGTGTTTGTGAGGTCAAAAACCATATCAAAACGTCTTTTTAATTGATGTGCTTGCTAATGTAGCAAGTTCATGATGTTTATGATTTTCAAGAATTTTTGTAGAATTTTCCTAAGTGTTTAAATGGGTCTGCTCAAGCTAAACTTTTTGAAAGTCGAATCAGGTCAAATTCTGGACACTTTGTGATGTTGAATTTTAATAAAATGGTTACACTAATTATTATTTTTATCCAAAAATCGTAGAAGCTCATAACTCATTGGGGAGCTATGGAATGTAAGGAGAAGAACAAATTAGATGTTTTAGTATTTTATTTGGACTCATCTTGTGACTATAAAAACGGGATAAAATGTAAAAAGTTGAGATGTAGGTTTTATAAGGTAACTTGAGGATAGCAAGTTGTGAAGAGTATATAGATGAGTTAAATCAAGATAGGGTATAGAGTATCCATCGTTGTGATTGTTACATCGACTTGGGTGAGAGACCTAATTGATGGCAACATGTGTGTATTGTTTTGTATAGATTATTTGCAAGGTTAATTGAAGAGTTTGGATTTGCTTTCCATCGAGGTGAGTTTTACAGTCCTACTTTTTACTTATATTTTGGGATGGAAATGATGCAAAACTATTTTTGAATTATGAACCGTGATATGTGTTTTTAAGTGTCGAGATATATGATTGCTATGTGCTATTGCTATGTGATATTGATTGTGGTAAGGCATGTGTATGTAAGGATGACATGACCTTGTGTGAGACCCGAGCGGACTTAGCTAGTCAAGTGGGTCAGTCTTGCGCGGAGATATTCACTCTTGCGTGGAGATATTCAGTCTTGCACAGAGATAATTGTGGGACAGAGGGGTATGATCCACCCTAGATAATGTGAATTTATGTTGTGATATATGTTCGTAAATGTTGTTTTTGTTGATCGCGGTGTCATAAGTGAGTCTTAAACCTGTAACTCTCACCAACAATTTTGTTGACGTTTTAAGCATCATTTTTAGGTGAGCAAAACGCGTGAAGAGTTAGGAAGAGGAATTAGTTGGACCATAGACTTGCATTGCGGAATCTATGTTCATTAGTTTTGTCTTGGTTGGTTGCACTAGATGAATTTGAATGATAAATGTTGTAGGTGTTATCATGACACTTTGTGTCTTTTATATATTAGATTTTAATTCATTTAGTATTTCTCTATTTTGACGCCTTGTGTTGTGATGATACCTATTGATCACGCCTTGCGATTCTGCATTAGCGGGGTGTGACAGATTGGTATCAGAGCCATGTTATAGAGAACTAGGTGGTTGGCCTAGACTATAACTTAGGACCCTTTATATAGTTGCATTTTAGGATCTATGTGTTTACATGTACGTAACTAGTATATACTTACATATATTTGAAAGTTTTCATTTGTCTTTTTTGTCTACTACTTCCTAGTAATATATATATATATATATATATATATATATATATGTTTTCACCATTATTTAAGTACCTAATATGATGCAACCGTTTTGGTATTATTTATGTGTTTTTGTTATATCTTGCTCACTATGAGTACGATCCGACTTGTGAGTGATTCAAAACGAGAGATGTAAATTGTAGCTGATTGAAAGAGGAGCGTCTCCGAGGCAACGCAAATGAGGGAAGGATGTTTTGGCGAAATCGATATAAGAAGAGGTCGATCCGGATTTCCTCTCGGATGCTCATAGTAGGACTGGTCCCGCAGAGTCAGGTAACTCTTATGAAAGCAAGGTCAAACCCGAGCGAGGCCCAACATAAGTTTTATTTTCGTACTGTTATCGTCTACATCGCGCGGTCGTTCGTGGAGAATTCACTTGGATTTTTCCGTATTTAGTGTTAGCCTCAAATTATTGAGTCGAACGAGGAAGTTCGTTCACGTCAACGATGAGCTTCGGTCTTTATTAGTTAATGTTGTAAAGTATAATATCGGGAATCGGCTCGATAGTTAATCAAATATTGTATATGTTTCGGGTTTAATCCCAAGCAAAACCCGAGCCCGGTCAAGAGTTAAATATCCCGCGCGTCACATTTAATGTGTCGAGGGAATAAAGAACTTTTCCAATTGAGAAAAGTTAGATGTTTCGAAATATCTTATAATTCATTTCTCTTTTCTCTCTTCAAAACTCTCTCTCTCCTCTTTCCTTCTCTCTCTAGATTCTCTCTCTACATTCTTCCTAATCTTCTTGTTAATCTTATTGAAGTGAAGTGATAAAGGGTTATCTACAATTGGCATCAGAGCTACGTGTGGATTCGTGGTTGATTCTTGTGGTTAAACAAGATCAAATTCGTGTGTAATTTTGAAGAAAAAAATCAAACCCGAATTATTGTGCTTAGATGTGTGAATGTTTTAGTTATTAAGCAAGATCTAGGCATAAGGTAGCTAATTGTGCAAGAGAAATCAAGTTAAAAGGTCAAAAAGGGCGATTTTTAGACGATTTTAGGTGGAAAAACTCGTATTGTTCGTCGTTGCGTTTTGACTTTCTGCCAAAGTTCATGTTGCGTTTTGACTCTCTTCTTGTTGCGTTTTGACTTTTTTCTTGGTTGCGTTTTGACATTGGTTGCGTTTTGGTTCATTGCGTTTTGAATGCAGGTTGCGTTTTGAAGACATATATTGCGTTTTGACTAAGGAATACTTTGACCAATTTTTTATTTCATTGCGTTTTGACCATTGCGTTTTGACCATTGCGTTTTGATAAAGTTCACTGCGTTTTGACCATTGCGTTTTGAGCATTGCGTTTTGACCAAATCTCAACCACTGCGTTTTGATAAAGTTCACTGCGTTTTGACCATTGCGTTTTGAGCATTGCGTTTTGACCAAATCTCAACCACTGCGTTTTGATAAAGTTCATTGCGTTTTGATTCAAAAGTCACTGCGTTTTGGTTAAATCTTGTGTGAAGAAAAGGGTTTCAGTAAAACAGCCATAACTTTTGATCCGTAAGTCCGTTTCAGGCCCGTGACCTCTCAAATCGAAGAGAAAAACGAGACGGATCACGCTGTAACCACCCTTTAGCTGGTTAAGGATTTCTCGAGCCCCAAAACCATCGTTTACTATGATTTATTGACATTTTTCAGTTTTTTGGAATTTGTGTTACACTTGTTTTTGTTCTAGCTCAC
>BQNB010123974.1:3535-20010 GCA_026074375.1 Tanacetum coccineum
GGCGGATGAAGAAGAAGTGGAGAAACGACCTCTTCTCGTGCCTTTTAATTATATATATCGTAACTTTTATTATATGTATTATCATGATGAGAATTTGATTTCACACTACTTAATTATTCCCATTCTATATGTACATCTTTTGTAAAAATTGCACCTATTATATATTAGTCTCATTTTTTTACATAACTATATACAAAATCAAGAAAATACAAACTCATAATTAATTAAGAGTAGAGCGTTTATTCTTTATCTTTTTATTTTTCTAAGTTTCATCTTCAACTTTTAGGTCTAAAAAAGATACAAAGATAGCCTTTCAACTTTGTCGAAAGAAAAAAATAATATTAATACTCCAACACATCTGTTAATTTCGTTATAACTAACCAATTTTGCCATTCTAAATCCTGTACGAAAAATCTGAATGATAATTTGTAAAAACTAAAGTTGCAACTCATCTAAAATAGGAGGACTACAAGTTTATATTTTAGGAACTTTAAGTCAATTCTCATTTTAATATTTAACTTGAGCTATAGATGAGAAGAATTAGCATTACATTACATTGTTGATTGCATTATTCATATATCTTGACCAATCAAAGAATTTGTAAGTCTTCTCCTCTCTTTACTCTTTTGTTGTAAATTTTGCTTAATCCATAAACATAAAAAAAGTTCACAGTTACATACAATAAATAGTTATGGAGAGGCTTTTGTTAAATTAATTACTCTGATGTATTCTTGCTAGGTTTTAAAGTAAGATATATCAATGGAAGTTTTAGTAATAAATAATCATTCATTTATAAAATGTTAATGGTGCTAGGGACACAAATATGTGCTTATTTGAGAAGTAAATTTTAAGATTTTTTGACTGAATCTGAAGTTTTTGTATAACCACATGGACTATTCATGTCACTTTATTCTAAATAGATCTTCTGCATTTCATATTTCTTTGATGGTAATTTCACATCTTATTTTTAAACTTTTCTAACTTTTTAGGTAACCATGATTTCCGACCTTTTAGCCAACGGGTACATAATTATATAAATGTGGAAAAAACTACTTCATTTCCACCTTTTTAGTTTGTTATAAAAACTCATGACGCTTTCTAAGTTTTAGAGTAAAATTTATAAATAAAAGCTTCACTGATCAATAAACATATGTTTAAAATTTTCAAACAACTTAATGCAACTTTCTTCATTAATTAGGGTTGCGTCTTCCATTCCTCATCGATGGAAATATGATGTCTTTTTAAGTTTTAGAGGTGAGGATATCCGAAAAAACTTCATGGATCATATGTTGTTCAAATAAGCAATAATTTGCTTATGTCATATAGTTGTTCAAAATAAGCAATATAAATTTGCATATTGTATAATCTGTGCTAAATATGTCTTAATTAAGGGTTTTTTGGTTTATTCTTTGGTATCTAGATTCGCGGTTTTGCAGGTTTATTAGTAGAGGTACCACAGTTGGTAGGTTTTATTTTTGCTGTTGAAGTTTTATCCTGGTTTGAAGAGTGCTAATAAGTTAAAGGGTTTGAAGAGTGCTGATAAGTGAAAGGGCTAAAGTGAAAAATTTGGGCCTATATAAAGAAAAGAAAGAGTCTTGCCTGGGTTAACACTTTTACCCTAATCGCATATAATCTCTCCCAACTCCTTCTCAATCATTCGACTAAGATCTTTTTGATCTTGTTTATTATTCTCACTTTGTAATCGTTTGATTATTATCTCTTTGATAATAATCTGATCTTATAATAGTTTAGTTTGTAAAGTTGGTAATTTGTACCAACTGATTTGTTCTTGTATCTAGATATTTAGTTTATTTGAGGTTTTTGTTATTGCTTTGATACCATCGCACATGGTATCAGAGCCAGATTAGCTGATTTGATCAAGATCTGATTTCTAGGGTTTCGTTATTTTTTAGGGATTTTGTTTTTCTTGGGTTTGTTTCATCAATTGGTGATCTTCTGGTATTCTTGATCGAAGGAATTGTTGATTTCTGGTGGTATTTTGTTAGATCGAGAAATTAGGGTTTGATCTCAAAACCCTAATTTTTGGGGATCTATTATGGGTTAATTTCTGGGTTCAAGGCATCCTTTGACTAAGTGAATTAAAGGATCGTTTGGTCTTAGTTGCTCTTTGACTAAGTGAATCAAAGACAATTAAGTTCTCTTCCGCTGCTTTAAAGCTCTGTAACACCTCTTTTTATATTTCTTGCATCTATTTGCTTATATTCTTGTTTCTGCCCTTGATCTGCCACTATAAGTGGTGTGAAAGCCTGGGAACTATCATTATTCTTGTTTGTTCTGCTATTTTCTGTTATTCTGTTTGATTAGTCATGGTTGTTGATGATAACATTACCGGTACTTCATCTGAGCTTAAATTGTCATTTGGTGATTCTCTTTATTTGCATCCTATTTGATACTGGTGGTTTACCTATTGTGACCATTAAGTTAACTGGAACTGAAAATTATAAGGTGTGGAGTATTGCTATGACTTTTGCTTTGAGAAATCATAATAAGATTGGGTTCATTGATGGTACTTGTGTTAAAGATAATACTAATCCTGTTCTTGCTAATCAATAGGATATGTGTAATTCTGTTGTGTTTACTTAGATTCTTAATTCTCTGAGTTTTGATCTATATGCTGGTGCAATTTATGCTAAAACTGCTTCTGAACTTTGGAATGATTTAAAAGATACTTATGATAAAGTAGATGGTTCTGCTGTTTTTAATCTACATAAAAGTATTAATTCTTTAAGTCAAAGTGGTGCTTATCTTGCTGATTATTATAACAACTTGAATTCTTTATGGAAACAGTTTGATGCTATGATTAGTTTACTTGCTTGTACTTGTAATGCTACTAAACATTTTGAAAAACATAACCAGCTTATCAAGTTAATGCAGTTTCTTATGGGTTTAGATGATAGTTATTTGGCAATAAGAAGTAATATTCTTACTAGAGAACCACTACCTCTGGTAAAAGCTGCTTTTGCTATTGTTAGTGGTGAAGAATCTCATAGGAACATTACTTCTAATAGTGCAACTAAACCCACTGCTACTGCTTTTGCAGCCAAGACTTTTGATATAAAGAGATTTAATAACAATAATAACTGGGGATCAAGTTCTAATTCTAGTGCTAATAACAGGGGACCAAATCCTAATCTTAAGTGTACTAATTACAATAAGATTGGTCACACTGTGGATAGATGTTTTGAGATTGTTGGTTATCCTGCTGGTTATATTAAGAAATTTTTTACTCCTAATTCTAGACCAATGACCAGTAATAATGCTATTGTTGATTCTCATTCTAATAATGCTAGTAGTAACACTGCTAGCAACTCTACTGTCTCTCTTTCTAATGAGCAGTTAACCAGACTTATGAATCTCTTAAATGATAATGGGGTCTCTACTGCTAATGCTAATATGTCAGGTAAAAACTTTATGAATATTAAAGGATCTTTCTTTAATGGAAGTGTTAAGTTTAATCTAAATTTCAAAAGATTCTTTAATGGAAATACTGATTTTGTTGCTGGTAACATAAGTTTGGGTTGGATTGTTGATTCTGGAGCAAATCAACATATGACTGTTTTTGCAAAAAATTTGCTTAATGTTGTTGATATATATCATCTTGGTCTTACTGTTGGTCATCCCAATGGAACTCAAGCTTTAATTACTAAAATTGGAGATTTAAAGATTAATAATAACATTAATTTATATGATGTTCTTGTTGTTCCTGAATATACTGTTAGTCTTCTTTCTGTTCATAAGCTTTCAAGGGATAATCAACTATTTGTTGGATTTAATGAGAATAATTGCTATATTCAGGATTTAAAAGCAAACAAGACTGTGGGGATTGGTAGACAGTTCAATGGCCTTTACTTGTTTGATGTTGACAATGCTTGTAAGATTATTTCTAATTGCAGTATTTCTTCTTGTTTTATTTCTAAAATTCTTTGGCATCAAAGACTTGGTCATCCTGTTGATCTAGTTCTTGATGCTCTTAATCTTGATAGTCATTCTACTTCTGATCATCTTTGTGATACTTGTAATAAAGCTAAACCGACTAGAGAACCATTTCCTTTAAGTGATCATAAATCAAGTAAAATAGGAGAATTAATTCACTTAGATGTTTGGGGTCCTTATAAAATAACCAGGACAGAGATGTGTTTTTAGTATTTTTTGACTATTATGGAATGATTTTGCAAGAGCTGTTTAGGTTTATTATGTTAAGAGAGGCGAAATAGATGAACTGTTTATGATTCCATCTGTATGATTTTGTCAAATGATAAGTCTAATCAAAATTTTTGAGTGCAAATATATAAAACTATTTAGAAGTGATATTAATCGAACTGAGTAGTTTGATTAATAATAGACTTCAAAATGTTTTCAATGAAAAGGGAATTTTACATCAGACCACTTGTGTTTACAGACCTCAACAGAATGGAATTGCAGAAAGGGAAATCAATAGGCAATCTCTTTAAATGTTGCATAAGATGCCATAATGTTCATTGGGCCTTATTCCATTGATATTGTGTTCTGGAGGTGTGTTAACTGCGATAGATTTATATATTAACAATATTCCTTCAGTAGCGTGCTGTTGTTTTGGCTAAATCTCCTTATATTTTTGTGTATTGTGCATGACGTCCTTCACATTCTCATCACCTAGAGGTTTGTGGTTGTCTTGTGTTTATTGCAATTAAAATTTTTGAATAATGTCAAATAAATTGTATTACAGTAGATCTAAGTGTGTCTTTATTGTGTATTCAAACTCTAAAAAGGGTTACAAACTTTTGAGTTCTTGAAAACAAAAGCATATTCTATTCTAGGGATTTAATTTATGAAACAGTATTTCCCTTATTAAATAAAAACAAGTTTGAAGCAAACAAGAGTTTGGAGTAATGAGTGTGTGATTGACAGTAAAGATACTAAATCATAAAAAAATTTGACAAAGTAAAACCTAGAATCCAATGATGAAGGTGAGAGATGTCTTCCAATAGATGAGATGTCACCATAAGTTGAGTTCCTGATAATAATCAGATGAGTATGATGACTTCTGAAGTCATACATCTATAGATGAAACAACTAATACATACCCTGAGGGTAACTATTCCAAATATAAAAAAATTGACTTTATCCAGAATGACATTCTAGAAAATTCAAATCAATTATGATGTTGAGAATTATGTGCCTAGTCATACATCAACTTAGAAGTCTTCTAGGCAGACAAGTTTGCCATATCTAGGTTTAAATGAATTTAATCATATAAAGAAAGTAAGTATAATGATTTAAAGAGATTTGTTGTAGTTATGCTAATCTATTAATCAGAGAAATGTCGTGCTTATGACTTTCAGTCTTAATAAAAGTATTGAGCCTACTTGTTATGAGAAGCTGTTTGGATAGTAATTGGATGATCTTATGAAATGCTAGAAATGAGGCTTAAATGAAAATGCATATCTGGTTAATTACTAACTTACCTCCTGGATAGAAAAGCTATTGAAATAAGTGGATCTTTTGAGATCAATATAAGTCTAAGTGGTGACATTGATAGATAATAAGCTAGATTGGTGTATAATGGCTTTAATATAAAAAGCAAGTATTATTATATTGATTGAAACATCTTTCTGTTAACATCAGAGAATTTTTGAAATTTTAGAAAGTACTATTTTAACCTTTGACTTTTCGATCTGACTTAACTTTTTTGACTTTTATGACCTTATAACGGTCAACATAATAACGAAACACCCCGGCGTAGCCGGTAAATTTTTAAACACATTTAAAGAATAGAATCATATTTAATATTACGCACTATCCTTTTACACTTTATTTTTTTCAATTGTATTTGGAACGAAAATGGGAAGACAGCTCGAAATATTTTAGAACCAGCAGTACTAACCATACCGACTACAAAATTATCTAATTTAATAAATTATCACTTTTATTAAATAAAAGGTATGTAAATAAAATTATTTATCATGTTACTCAAAAAAACTATTTATTTAAAAACGAATTATTTGATTTAATTCATTTACGCAAAGATGTTAGAGACACGCAAATAAATAATGAGCATTTCATTTAAATTTTATAAAAGATTTATAAAATTATAGTCACATAGATACTCATTTTGTTGGGAAAATTATTTAGAAAACGATGGCGCAAATTTCGTATTTTAATTCATCAGTTAATTGGCCTAAATGAGACCCGAACCATTAATTAACCAAATTTACACTTTAGGTCCCTGTGATAATATTTACACTAAAAACCCCTAGACTATTTTACATGTGCTAAATTATTTTTAAAAGTTTCAAGTGTATATATATATGTGACATTAGGGTTCATTTTTTTTATATAAACCTACACCCTCATTTCCATCTCTTCCCTCTCTCCCACTATAACAAATTCCGGCGCCCCCGTTCTTATCCAGCCAAGATTCCGGCCAAGCTCCACAACCAGCACCAACACCAAAGCATCCCATATCCACCATCATCTTCATCCCCACCCACAGCCACCATCGCGACCACGGTCGCACATCACGCGCCACCACTGCCATCCCCACCCCATCTCCATCATCAACATGAAGTCATCATCATCACCACCATGGGGTGCGTTCGGTCGACCGTGAACCACCGCCACAGTGCCCGTTGGTTTGTATATCAACACAAAAGGGTGCGTTCGGTTCGATGATAACAGCACCAACGTGGTGCGTTTGGTTCTCTGGTCAGCCCCGAAAGGGTGCACAGACCACTATGGCGCGTTTGGTTTTCGTGGTTTTCATAATATAGGGTGCGAGTGGTTTGTTATAGCAGCCGTAGAGGGTACGTTGGGTTTTCAGCGATAAGGGTGCGTTTGTTTCTTATAAACACCATAGGGTGCGTTCGGCTTGATGATAACAGCACCAACATGGTGCGTGGGCTTTATAGGTTAACAGATAGGGTGTTTGTTTCGGTGGTCAACTCACCACAAGGGGTGTTTGGTTTAGGAGAATCACTATAAAAGGGTGTTTGGTTGGCTGTCTAACAGATAGGGTGCGTTTGGATATGGGTTTTGAGCGGGTAGTGTGCGTTTGGTTGTTGCAACGACCACAAAGGGTGCGTTTGGGTTATCAGGAAAAGCACATAGGGTGCGTTTGGCTGTGTGGACAGCCTAGGAAGTGTTTGGATCTGGGTTAGTACCGATAGGAGTGCGTTTGGTTTAGTAGAAAACAAATAGGTGCGTTTGGTTGGCTGCGAAACACCCAAGGGGTGTGTTTGGGGTAGCAGCAGCTGCGTAAGGGTGTTTGGGACAGCAGGCAACACGTGTGTTTGGTTTTGGGTTTAAGCCGAGTAGGATGTGTTTGTTTATGGGTTAAAAATCAGTTAGGGAGCGTTTGGCTTAACCGAAACAACTTAAGGGCTTGATTGGTTGGTTTAACCACACAAAGGGTGTGTTGGTTTGGTATAAATCAGATAATAAAAACTTTAAAAGATTTCATATATACATTTATATATTAAACCGGATTTAAATGTGGTATTGGTTAAATAAATATTTTAATTATTATTTCTGTTTCTGTGTTTATAATAACTGTTAAAAGATGTATTTGGGTTTGCAACATGTATTGAATTGAGGGAAAATAATTAACTTTCGTTAATATGGAAAACGTTAAATAAACGAATAGGTCATGCCGAGATTTTTACAAATTGTTACGCTTAGTAAATTTATACAAATCTTACCTTAATTATTATCTTGAAAAGGACGAATCAAATGCCTTAAGAATTATTAGATCGTGACGACCAGATAAACGAACGAAAACTATGATTTTTGGAAATTTCATTTATTTAATTCGTAACCTTAAAACGTGTGTTTACTTTTATGTACGAACTTTTATTAGTGACTTTTGAAAACGTGTCGAATTATTTAGGCTCATTTATTTTTATCATCATTCTTATATAATACTCGGAAAGTATTATATAATTGGACCCTTTTATTTTAATTGTCACCTTTTAGATGTAAAACATGTCGCGTAGTATATACGCTTCAGGTCATTCTTTTGATTTTGCATCTTGTTATATAATTCACGGTATGAATTATATACTCGGTCATTTTTCATTATGTAATATATACGGAATATATTACACACCTTGCGTTTACTTTTTGATTTATTTATTTAACCAACCACCAAACTATTACAACTTTAAATCTAAATCTTTCGCAATACAACTTGATTACATATTCGTATGTACAATATCTTTTTACATAGTATCTACAACACTTGGATTACATACTTGATTTTGCAATTTATTACAAACACAATTACATGGTTGATTACAAACTCGGTTTCATACTTTGTCACATACTCAATTGCATACATGTTTACGAAATTGTTTACATACTCATTTCCCGAACTCAACTACGCTGATTTATACACACTCTTTTCTACTTATGGATTTAAGTACTCAAAGCTATTTACGAAATACAACATTAATTTTTATTGGACACAAGTGTTTTCGGTTATCATCTCCTGTTTACGTGTTTGCCTAAGTAACATAACCCACCATGCCCATTATCATGAACTGTTAAATTCTTGACCGGAGGACCGGTTAAGGAAGCGCGAGTGTATAAAAAAGATCTATGTTGGATGCCATCCCTGTCGGGAGTATAGCTCTCACTAGTTTTCGACAGTCTGAAACAACGAATGCAACTTGTCGGAAACAATTGGATGTTTACAGTTTGAACACTACACCACCTTTTGTGCATTAAATTGCATATATAAATGTCACTCGTGTCATAACTTAGTGCAAACAGTAGATATTTAAATTATGTGGTACAGTATTTGTTATAGTAGACCATACATTTGGAAAATCAACGATTTCACACGGTCCATAAACTAACATTATTGAACATTACTAATTTCTGAACACTTGTCATTATATTGCGGCCAAGTAATAAACACTAAACTCTTTTGGTTCTACATTTACTCTTACATTTTGGCGATTATTATAAGGATTGAAATGGTCATACATACTTTATAAATCTTTGGATTCCAACATTTACATTTATACTTACAAAACTCTATGAACTCACCAACTTTAATGTTGACACTTTTAAGCATGTTTTTCTCAGGTGAATTAGATGCTTGGATTATTTGATGTGCATTGGAGTCTTTACATTCAAGTTTTTCATGGTGATGCAATTATGGGACAACTATTATTTTGATTTCAGAAAATTAACGGGATTGTTTTACAAATGACACATTTAGAGGTCGTTCTCTTGCATCTAGCGCTGTGTATTCTGAAGTAACGCTCCCTGACATATTTCCGCTGCGACACATTTTTGGGGGTGTTACAAAGGAGGGTTTAGCCTCACATGTTAAAAATAAAGCAAGAGAATAAATTGTTAGCCTTAATTATATTAAGTCAAACAAGAATGTTATCGGTCTTATAAAGTCAAATTGGGTCTTGTAAAGTAATAGGCTAGTCGGGTTCAACGGGCTTGGATTGTAATCTAATATTGTCCGTGTTTCGGGCTCAAAAGCCCAAGAAATGCCAAGCCCGGCCCAAGTATGAAAAGCCCATACGCCCCAGGTTGGCCTAGGGTATAAAAGAAACCCTCTCCACACATGGAGAGGGTGTTGGTTGCATTTGTCTCACTTGTAACTCACCACTTTCTCTCTCTAATCTAACATTCCAAGTTCATTTCAAGTTCTTTTTTTTTCTCGACGTGGTTTATTGGATTTGATTTAGAAGATACACAAGAGTCACGCCCTTTCTCTTTTGTTTGATCTTCAATCTAGTTTCTTAGTTTTTTTTCATAAGTTTTGTGCTTTTTTCGAGCTTCTTTCTTAGCTTATTACAAGCTTATTTCGGCCTATTTGTGTCTCCCTTATCCTCTTTGTGGTCCCAAACCGGTTCAGCTTAAGGGACAAAGATCCACATTTTTTGCTTCACAACACAAGGACAAGTTGTTTGTTTGTGTAAGTGGTCCACACTTGAAAAACACACCAAGCGGAATATGTCACCGGTCAATATGAAGCGAAATATGTTAAAAATGAGAAGCGAAACATGTTGATAATGTTAAGCGAAACATGTTGATAATGTTAAGCGAAATATGTTAGACGCTGAAGCGAAATATACAGGTTTAAGAATGAGCGAAATATGTTGAATGTTTAAGCAAAATATGCATTTTCAAGTCAAGCAAAATATGCAAGTTTAACTGCCAAGCGAAATATGCATTTTCAAGTCAAGCGAAATATGCAGGATTTTGTTCAAGCGAAATATGTATAGAAACTGAAGCGAAATATGCAGTTTTGATTTTTCAAGCGAAACAAGTTTTGATCATACAAGCGAAACATGCATTGTTTTAACCAAGCGAAATATGCAAGAGTTTAAGCGAAACATGTCAATTTTAGGTTAACCAAATTTTTCTTTAAATCAATTCTACTTTCACAGTTTTTCTATTGATTTTGTAAAATCCCGATAAGTAATCTTTTTCCTTCTCAGTTTTAATCATAGAGTTGTAAAATCCCATGGAAGTTAATTGCATTCTCTCTCACCACAATACAATCAACACTTCATAACACTTAAGATCCGATATCCATTTAAAACTTCATCAAAATATCAAATACCAATATGCAAACTCAAACATCAAGTTGTTCTTCAGAATGACACAGTTTCTTCGTGTTTAATTTATAAAGTTCAAGAGAAGACACAACTTTTAAGAATTAAATGCATGAACAGTCTTCGAGCAATTCAGTCACAACTCAAGTTTCTCATAGAAACTTTACAAGATTTTGGTAACATGCCTATCTTCAAGAGAACATTCTCTCAAGACTTGGATTTACTAGAAAATCATCTTACTAAACAAATAATGTCTCAGACTGATTGCAAGACTACTTTGACAAAACTCAGAACAACGTTTGAAAATGCTTTCAGTTCAGAAATCAAAGCGCGTATGCAGAATTATACAAGATATGATGCTCAATCATTCTACGATGTAATGATCTTTAACATGGATTCCCTCGGGAAATACATGCTTGAGTTAATTCTTCATCAACAACGAACTCCACAATTGTTGAAACAAAAGAAGTTGATGCAAACACAAGAAGATCATTCAAATTAAATTCCAGCATTGAATGTTGATTCATTGAAAGTTGATTTAGTTGTCATACATAACACTTGTTCTGAGAACGAAGAAAGTAATTCAGAGATTGCATCCAGCAAATCAATAAAGGAATGCAGCTTGAATTCTAAAACAAAAGATGTGCATGCAATCAAATATATGATGTCAAAAGAAAAAGAAAGATGCATGGCATATTTTCAATCTCTTCATTCACACCTTCAAGTTCTTTCAAAAGGAGACTTAAAAGGCACTCGCATCGAACAGGGATTCAAACGGGAATTCATGTCACTCTTTGGTCAAGATGTTGATACTTTCACAAGAACAATGCTCCTCAACGTAGATCAACTACAAAAGCAACTTAGCAAAGATGAATTTCAAAAAGATGGATCCATGACAGCCTTTTGGGTGGTAAACAACCAGTTCCAGAAGTTCATCGATTCAAAGTTTACATTGGATTATGACAGTCAAATGACAGACACGTACTTTGTTGAATACACTGGAATCGAGGTTCAACACTTCAGAGATACACTACTCCAACACCTGGGTAATGTTAAGAAGTCTGTTGCTAAAAGAACACATCATCAAAGACAGTACGATAGAAGGGTGAATAAAAGACTGATGCAGACGCAAAAGAGTAAGATTGATACGGGTAAAGCACTGGATAATGATGTGGTTGTTATGGAAAGCAATGGAACAAAATCAGAAGTGCAAGATGACAACAGCAGGTCAGGGAATGATACAGATGCTGATGATGCAGATATCAGACCCATTTATGACGAAGAGCCAATGGCTGAGGTACAATTGACTGCTGAATGCAATATCTTTGCTATAGGACAACAGCATACTGAGCAACCTGAAATCATTGTTGAAGGTAGGGTTGACCAGTATCCTAAAACATGTCAAGTTAAAAGTCCTATGCTTGATTCATCACCTGATAACCAGACAACTGAATACTCAAAACAATCACTCGAGTCTGAGAATATTTTACTCAAAAAGACTGTTGCCCAATTTCAAAAAGATTTTTCAAGAATGGAAGCACATTGTATTGCTCTCGAACTTAAATATCAAAATCAATCTTTAAAATCAGGGCAACATGGTCAAATTTTGAATGAAACAAGTAATAAAGCCAAGATTGAAAAGGAAATTGATGTACTTGAAACAATGAACATCGAATTAGAACATAGTGTGGCTACATTACGTAAGGAAAATGAGACTTTGAAACAGCATTACAAAGATTTGTATGATTCTATTAAAATCACGAGATCTAAGACTACGAACATACAACATCTTTGATTGCTATTATGTGTATTAAAAAGCTATGATTCAGGAAAAGGTTTTTGCAATTGCTGCCTTAAAAAATGACTTAAGGAAGTTAAAAGGAAATAGTGTAGATACTAAGTTTGCTAAAACATCCATCTTGGGAAAACCGGTCTTACAATCACTAAGAAACCAATCAGTTGTTAGACAACCGAATGCATTTAAATCTGAAAGGCCTTAAATGTCAAAAACACGGTTTGCCTCCCAAGTTGATATGAATAACAATTTGTCAAGACCAGTAACTCAACACTATTTTCCTAAGAGAAGAGAATCCGCTTCTACAAAACCTGATCATATGATTGCATATAGCTCATCTAGGAATAGTTATAAGAACATGCCAAGATTTAGTTCAAATGACATGGTTCATAATCACTATCTAGATGAAGCTAGGAAAAAGTCACAAGAAAGAGATACGAATTCAAAATCTAATGTGATGCATACTGCTAGTCCACAAAATACTACTAAAGGTATCAAACCAAAACCTAGGATCAACAATCAAACATCTAGGAGTTTGCATGTATCTAAGAGTAGTTGTGTAACGATAACGGTTGTGCCTAAAGCAGATCACTCTAAGAATTCTAGTTCTTTTTTAGATTCCAAACACTTTGTTTTCTCGACTTGTCATAAGTGTGTCTTTAGTGCAAATCATGATGCTTGTATAACAAAACTCTTGAAGGAAGTGAATTCACGTGCAAAGATTCAATCCTATAAGACCAGAAACAGTAACAAACCCGTAGATCAAAAGAGTCATACTTAAAGACCTAGTAGGCAGATCTTTACAGGACATAGGTTTTCTCCTAATAAGACTTTTGCTGTGTATGAGAAAACATCTCCTAGATCTGATCTTAGGTGGAAACCCACGGGTAGAATTTTCAAATCTATTGGTCTTAGGTGGATTCCTACAGGAAAGTTATTCAACTCTTGCACAAGCAAGGTTGATAGTAAACCCTCACATGGTTTAAATGTAGATATCCCTAATATTTATGAATGCAAACAAACTCTAAGTGCAGGTACACTAATCAATGTTCAGAAGGAACTAAGTCTTGATTTAAGTACATGTACCTTATATAATGTCAACAAGGAAAATCTTAGAGTATGGTCGTTGAAAAAGCTGATATCTCAAAAATTATTGTTAAAGTGGATTCACAAATGATGAAATTGCAATGACCTTTGATCACAACAGATCAAGCCTCGAACCTCAATGTCAAATGGCGCCAGATCACGTCAGCTCTGACCCCATTCCATAATGTTCGATAACGACACTTGAACATGACAGTTTAAGTCCCGGTCCCCAAAGTCAAGAAAATGTTCCTCAGGCAGATGAGATAGTAACAACGTCAAATGAGTTGAATTTGCTATTTAGCCAGATGTTCGATGAATTACTCAATGGAACTACTCAAGTTGTGTCAAAGTCTTCCGCTGTAACTACTGCTGATGCATCTAATCAATGTCAACAACAACACACAATTCCATCTACTTCAACAACCGTTGCTGTAGATACACCTCCATTGAACATTCAAACAACATCTGAAACTACAAGTCAAGCACCAACTTAAATACCAACTATCACTTCTACTGAGAACATTAATCAAGCAGAAACTAATAAAGAAAGTGCACATGTTGAAGAAGACGAATTTATCAACATCTTTAGTACACCGGTACAAGAACGAGGGGAGACATTGTCTCGTCATGTTGATTCATCAAACATGCATACATTCTATCAATGACACCCTTCTGAACATCATTGGACGAAATATCATCCGTTAGAACAAGTCACTAGAAATCCTTCTCAATTAATTTGAACAAGACGTCAGCTAGAAACAGATGGCGAGATGTGTATGTTTGCACTTACCGTGAGTCGAACCGAACCGAAGAACATCAAAAAAGCCATGGCTGATTCTGTATGGACTAAAGCGATGTAGGAAGAACTTCACTAGTTTAATCGATTAGATATATAGGAATTAGTCGACAGGCCACTCTGCAAAAATGTCATTAACATGAAGTGGATCTGGAAAAACAAACGTAATGAGGAAAATACTATAATTTGCAACAAAGCTTGTCATGTAGCTAAGGGATATGCTCAAAAGGAAGGAATTGATTTCGAAGAGTCATTTGCACCAGTTGCTCGGTTGGAAGCTGTCCAGTTATTCATTGCGCATGCTTCACACAAATCATTTCCAGTACATCAGATGGACGTCAAAACAACATTTCTTTACGGACCTCTGAAGGAAGAAGTGTACGTAAACCAGCGAGATGGATTCATAGACCCATATCATCCTGACCAAGTCTATCGTCTAAAGAAGGCATTATATGGACTCAAACAAGCTCCAAGAGCATGGTACGACAAACTCTCCAACTTCCAGGTATCTAAAGGATTCTTAAAAGGTTCTATTGATCCAACTCTTTTCATAACTAAACATAGGGAAGACATATTGCTTGTGCAAATTTACGTTGATGACATTATTTTTGGTTCTACGAACCTAAAACTTTCAAAAAGGTTCAAAAAATTAATGCACAACAAGTTTGAAATGTCTATGATGGGGGAGCTGAAATTCTTTTTAAGAATTCAGATCCACCAATCCCCACGTGGTATCTTTATAAACCAAGCTAAGTATGCTCAAGAGATACTTAAAAAGCATGGTATGACCTCATGTGATAGCATCGGTACTCCAATGGCTACAAAATCCCTAGATGCTGACTTGAACGGTACACCTGTTGACCAAACAAAATATCGTAGCATGGTCGGAGCACTCATGTATTTAACAGCAAGCAGATCGGATATTGTTTATGCAACATGTTACTGTGCTTGTTACCAAGCGCGACCGACTGAGAAACATTTCACTGCAGTTAAAAGGATCTTTTGGTACTTAAAAGATACCATTAACATGGGTCTATGGTATCCGAAGGACACCAGTTTCGAACTCACAGCTTTTTCAGATTCGGATCATGTGGGATGTATCGACTTAAGAAAAAGTACATCTTGTGGCATACAATTTCTAGGTGGTGATAAGTTAGTCAGCTGGTCATCTAAAAAGCAGGACTGCACTTCAATGTCTTCAGCAGAAGCCGAGTATGTGTCTTTATCTGCGTGTTGCGCTCAAGTTCTATGGTTAAGAACTCAGCTCACGGATTATGGCTTTCACATTGATAAAATACCTATGTATTGTGACTCAAAGGCATCCATAGCCATCTCGTGCAATCCAGTCCAGCATTCCCGTACCAAGCACGTCGATGTTAGATATCACTTCATAAAGGAACAGGTTGAAAAGGGTATTGTTGAATTATTCTTTGTCGGAACTAAATACCTGTTAGCTGGCCTGTTTACTAAAGCTCTGTCGGAAGATAGGTTTAAGTATCTCGTCAGACGACTCGGTATGAGATATTTGACTCCAGAAGAACTGGAGGTTCTAGCAATCAAATCTGCTTGATCTATCAAACAGCGAACTTGTACATATTTTTATTTTTCTCTTTATTTTGATTTATAAATATTTTTGAAAAAGAAAATACAAAAATATAAAACCAACAAAAAGAAAATAGAAAAATATAAAATTTATAAAAACGAAATATAAAATCAGAAAATATCAAAAAGAATATTCTCAACATGTCTCTTGGAATCGATAACATTTACGTACCTAGAAATGTTGATTAACATCGACACGGGCATGTAAATGAAGTTCGAGTAAGAGTTTCAAATGCTTTCAAAACATGTCATTTCTAAATCTTTCTCTATGACTTATGTACACATTAGTACATAACTCGGACCCAAATGTAATAGGGACGTGTACGCTTCAGTGCGCTTACTCTAAAAATAGAAAATAAGTCTTCTATCATGCTTTTATAAATCGTTGAACACATTTTTTCAAAAAGAACTTTCAATGTCAAATTGTCTACAATATAATTTGTGGTATTTTTCCATAAAAAGTAGTATTTGTTAAAATTTTGTGTTCACTTCCTTCCTCGAATATGTTTAAAAATTGTGCTACGCAGAATGTCATTTTATGTGAATTATTTTATGAGAGGGAGCTTTTAAAACAAAACCTTTTAATGTGTTGTGTACATTTCATAAATGTCAATTT
>BQNB010123975.1:0-20010 GCA_026074375.1 Tanacetum coccineum
ACAAGTAACCATTTTTCTTTGTTTTTACTTTCTCTCTCTAAAATCTATTTTTCTTATTTTTGTGTTTTGGTGATGAAATTATATCCTAACAATCTGAGAAATTAGGTTAGGCTCAACCCTCAGACTAGCCCAGAAACCATTCTGTCCACGAACACATAACTCGATATCCAAACGCTCAAGGTCACGAATAATCTCTTCTTCCACCTTGATGCCAGCTATCATTCCCGACTTCCTACTCAAAGCATCAGCCACTACATTCGCTTTACCCGGATGGTACTGAATGTTGGTGTCATAATCCTTCAATAACTCCAACCAACGCCTCTGTCTCATATTTAATTCTCGCTGCGTGAAGATATATTTAAGACTCTTATGATCGGTAAAAATATCACATGATTCGCCATAAAGATAGTGTCTCCAAATTTTGAGAGCGAAGACAACGGCTGCTAATTCCAGATCATGAGTAGGATAGTTCACCTCATAGGGCTTTAGTTGTCGTGAGGCATAGGCAATCACTTTCCCATGCTGCATGAGTACACAACCAAGACCTTTCTTAGAAGCATCACTGTAAATCTGGAATCCACCTGAACCAGATGGGAGAGTAAGAATAGGCGCGACCCACTCCGGAAAGTAGGCCGAAACGTCATAATCATGGTGTCATATCAAAGCATAATAAAGGCATAAAGTCATAAGTAATAACATAGGACAAGGTGGAAAGCCGAAATCAAACATCGGCTCCCAATTATGAGATCAACATGAATAACGTAAAAGAAGTCTAAAGGACGAAACATGTGTCCAAGATAGTATAGCACATCAAAATGTCTGCGATATAAAGAAAGGAAGCTAAATAGGTCACTTCCTAAGCACACACTCTCTCATCCCCAATCTCCCTCTAGATACCTGCCGTATAATGCTCTGCCGTATTTCTTTCTCTTTCTTATACGACAGGTACCTAGAGGGAGATTGGGCTTGAGAGAGTGTGTGCTTAGGAAGTGACCTATTTAGCTTCCTTTCTTTATATCGCAGACATTTTGATGTGTTATACTATCTTGGACACATGTTTCGTCCTTTAGACTTCTTTTACGTTATTCATGTTGATCTCATAATTAGGAGCCGATGTTTGATTCCGGCTTTCCACCTTGTCCTATGTTATCATTTATGACTTTATGCCTTTATTATGCTTTGATATGACACCATGATTATGACGTTTCGGCCTACTCTCCGGAGCGGGTTTGGGTCATTACAGGAGTGCTTTTCTTAGTGAGCGTCGATCTTAGTGCATATCGGTAGAGCGAAGTTGTAATACGTTTTATAGTCCACCACAAGGATTATACTAGAGTAATAGTGTTGATGTCGTGGATTCGCAATTGGACATACATATGGTCTAAACCACCCATCCCGAACCAGTATATATCGCGGTGTCTCTTCTTCTCTAGTTATCTACTTATTGACTACATTGCTATAGTAGATCATTACACCACTTGGTCTCATTAAGACTTGAAATTTTATAAACTTTAAATAACTCAAAAAGATTGTATTCACCCCCCTGGCCTATGGTTCTACACATTTATGTACTACTGTAATGGAGTTATATGGAAAAGAGTTTTTGCAACAACCGGCATATACTGACATGGAAAAACTCTATGCTCATCACAAAGAAAAGCATGGGTTTTCTGGGATGATAGGAAGCATTGATTGTACGGATTAGCCATGGAAGGATTGCTCAGTTGTATTTAGAGCTTAATTTTGTAAGGGTGATCACGGGCCAGATCCTTTCATTTTATTGGAAGCGCTTGCCTCCTAAGACTTATGGATTTAACATGTGTTCTTTGGTGTCTCTGGGATGAACAACGACGTTAACGTTTTACGACAATCCCCTATTTTCAATGATCTCAAATCCGGGAAAGCACTGGATGTTTCATTTGTGGCTAACAAAGTGACCTATAAAAGAGGATATTATCTTACTGACGGGATATATCCAGAATGGTCCGTTCTTATAAAGTCCATTTCAAATTCGGGTCGAATGATCATAAACCAATAATGTATAAGATTGTACACGAAGCAGCACTAAAAGATGTGGAACGATCTTTTGGTGTCTTATAGAGGAAGTATAAGATAATTAAACAACTGGCTCGAGCGTTGAAGCTAAGTAAAATATAGGATATAATGTACACATGTGTCATATTACATAATATGATTATAGAAGACTGTGAGCAGGCGATCTCTCCAAGATTTTATCCAGATGAGCAACATCATGATGATGATCCTGTACGAACGCATTAAGAGATGGTACAAATATTTCAAGAGCTACACAACAAAATAACTCATCTAAGTCTAAAAGGCGATTTAGTGGAACACATTTTGCATCGATCAAATCAACACTAATTAGTCATTTTATTTGAAGTTTTATTGTAATATTTTAATTTTATTTGAATTATTATATTTTGTTTTTTATTATTAATGAATTTTAATTTTGTTGTTAAATTTTTTATTTTAATTTTTGTTTAAATACAGGTTGTCTTACTGTGGTTAAAAGGTCGCATGTAAGTCTCCGAAGAGAGAAAACTAATGTGGCAGAAAAAATGTAGGTCGCTATTGTAGGTAGCCTTAGGGTGTAAATACAAAGTATCACCAAAAGACATACTAAGCTCAGATGAAGTACTAATATCCTCAAATTTTTATGAGTATCACCAGATTTATTAACATCATCCTCAACAGCCATTATAAATAAGCAGATAAATCAAGAAATTAAGATAAATAATCAAGAATATATCAGACAAAGGATTAAAGAACACAGCAATAGGAAGAACGTAGTTTCCAGGCTTTCCCACCACTCACAGTACAGGTCAAGGGAAGACAGACACAAATAAAGCATAAAATAAAAACCTTAATTAAACCTCAATAACATTTGATTCACTTAGTCAAAGATTTATTAAGATCAGAAAACACTCAATAACCATTTATTCACTTAGTTAAAGGTTAATTGAGACCAAGAACAACCCAAAACTAAAAAAAATCCCCAAAAATTAGGGTTTCAATATCTAAACCCTAATTTAAATACCAATTAAATTAACCACAAAAATTCAAATTTACTTCACCAGAACCACAACCACAATAATCAATCACATATATACCAAGAAACCACAACTCCCAATTTTGACAAACCCTAAATCGAGTTCGATCAAACAATTACACCCTAGACTCTGATACAATGTGTGATGCTATCAAAACAATAACTAAAACCTCAATTAATAACATAATTCAATACATAAACTGATTAGTCGGCATACATTACCAACTAAATCAATACACAACGATCACAATATTAGATTAATATCTGAGTGATAATAATCAAAAGATTATTAAGTAAACATATCAAAATCAAGAAGTTCTTAACCAAACGATTAAAAGAGAGATTGTGATATAACTTTTAGATAGAGAGAGTGATATGCGAGAGGATGAAACCCTAATCTCGGTTTAATGGATTATATAGCCAAATAAATTTTAATATGAGCCCTTGGGAATCCGTAGTCTTGCACCTGAAACACAAACATCTAAACAACTTTGTAAAAGTTCTCATTTATCCACATTTAGTCCCTAAACTTTATTTCTGCAAAATAAGACAAACACTAGAAACCAAAGAATAAGCTAAAGTCAAAATACGCAGTTTTAGAGTCGGATTATTAAGCTTTATTAAGCTTATTTGAACACACGTTAATAACAAATTCTTAGATATTCTAGATAAATTCATAAAGAGTTTACAAAATAATACTCCGTACTACCTACACAATGAATTGGCAAGTATTATGGTCGAATCATATTGCAGAATAATACATTTTTCTTCTTTGGGCGTGTTTGGTATGGCAGATTATGGAAGATTATGAGGGCTAAAGCTTTTTTTTACAAAATAATCTCTTATCCAAAAATAAGTGTTGTTTGGAAGAATAAGATTATGAAAGATTATAAAAAAATAATCCCTCAAATAAAACGCTCCCCTAACCAACGTTTGAGAATAATCTGGAGATTATTCTTTTTATAATTACCATTATACCCTTTAAAAACACACGTTCCTTTATAATCCATAATACCCTAGTAGGGTTTCATCTTTCACAGCTACATGCATAACGGCCAATTACTAATTTTTATGGTGGATCAGTCATCTACTTGTTGGAGGCAACTATTTTAGTAGGTAGTTAGTAGGTGGTGATCCATAACTAGTCTCGGAATTCCATATTTTCTCTAATCTCTCGCTTCTAGTAAGTTTCATGATTTATATTATTATTATTAGCATTCTGTTTTCATTATCTGTTTGTTTACATGAAACATAGAAAATATTTAAATTACATAATGTCTTTTTGTATCTAATTCCATATTATCTGTACGTATGACATTTGAATGAAATGTTTCCACTTTATTTGCTAGCATGACTTAGGACCAGTAAACTATCTTGAAATCTTGTTTATATACTTTGATGTTTCGGGTACTCTTATTAAGCGTAGAGTTGCAACTTTTGTTCTTTTGTTTGATAATGGATTTATCAGTTATTAGCTTAGTAAGATAGGGATCATTAGTATTACTAGGAAAAGCAAGTGATTTAAGTCATGGCTGTAGATGATATTCAAGTAGATGGAACCAATTATTCGGGGATGCGGTTGCTACAGGGGTAGATGTTGTTAGACCCTTAGTAAATGCAAGTGCTTTTAATGACACAAATCATGTCAATGTCGAGGATGAAGATATTGGGGTGGGAGATGATCTACATGCTCATTTTTAATACTCTTAAGACTATACTCCCGTGGTTAACTTAGAAGATCAAGATGATCCTTTTTTACAAGTTTATTAAACGAGGTTGGAGGAGAAAATGTCTCGACAATGAACCAGGCTGAGGGATCTAAGCAATGTAAAAAGATCAGCAAAACTAGTACCTAACCTGTTCAAATGAAGTGTACAAGAAGAGAGTCGGCAGGTACTTCAATGTTCAAGGACTTTATGAGTGAATAAAATGCTACTCAGAAACGTGCTCTAGAGTTGATTGTTGGACTCAAATACTAAAGATCAAGTAGGTAAAACTAATATTGATTCGGTCATTAATATGATGAATCGCATGGTCGAGGAAAAACTAATAGCAGAATATGATGATTTGTGGTGCTTTGCAATGACTCTACTTGAGGATCCTGTGAAGAGAGAGTTCTTTTTGAATTTCCCAGCTGATGCGGGTAGGGTAGCTTGGTTAAAGTTTCAACAAAAACTAGGGAAATAAAGTTTCATGAACTAATAGGATCATTATCTTTTCTTGATTCCATTTGTCTCGTTGTTAATTGGATATTTATCGTATTTCAAGTTTGACGCTTCTAGAATTCTAATAATTGGTTTTTAGTTGATGTTTTTCTATTACATTGTGTTCTTATATCATTTTTAATGTGTTCATATGTTACACACACATATATATATACTAGTTACATGACCCGCCCAACGGGCGGGTTTGGATCATAAAACTTTGTTTGAGACAATGTTTGTCGTTCGCCTATATCTACACATATAGTTTTTAACTCTACTTTAAAGTCACAATTCACAACTCATTTCTGTTAGTTGAGCTCGACTCTTGACTGTCAAATTCTCGTATACCTTAGGACTATCTTGCTCAAGCTCTAAAAACATCTTGTCCCTGTTGTATACGACTCACCAACTTCATCCCCAATTACCCGTTTCCACAACTTGCATGCCAAATAACTCATGTTTAAAAAAGTGTGAAAATATAAGGAATACCATGAGTTTATATAGCAAAATGGGCGCGAAAAAACCTTAGCTTAAAAATGGGGCGGTTAAGCAAAGTTGTATTACAGTTAAAAATTGGTACAAATAAAGCAGATACATGATTAGTTTTATCAAAATATATCAAGCAAATATAGAGTATACACTCTTAATTATTTTTATGCCGCTAATTAGTTATAAAGGTTTAGAAAAATGGACAAAGTATCTTGTACGATTTCACCAACATGATCGTTTTGACTCGTAGTGAATACATATTCTTAATGTCTACTTTGGATACATTTACCTGAAAAAGTAACCATGCTAGCAATTGATACGAGTTGAATCAAACTGTAAAATCTTAAAACATGCCATTCTATTAATCTAGAATACAATTATAAGTTGATAGTTTATCATTGCATATTTTAACGTTGACAATTCATGTTCTTTATCGTACAATGAAAGCAATTCTCTTGTATCATTAATTACTAAAACCTTGGTAACACAATTCTAAGCAATCCCAGGATTGTACATATATATAAATTTTAATCAACTCTACTCTTCATAATCAAATTCATTATTTGTTTTTGTGAAGAAAAGATGCATCTAATTTTTTTTATTGTCTTAGCATCCTTCTATCATAACATATTATCCCAAAATACATTCAATACCTCAGTTATACCCATAACAAAGGATGCTAAAACCATAGTCACAGGAAACGTTGGACCAGCCGCGTTTCGCGTTTCGGATCGCTCGTACCGAAACGCGATACGATCGCGTTCCGGATCGCTCGGGATCGCGATCTGGATCGCCACTTTCCACGTTCCATTTCTGGAGTTATTATTTTATACCTTGAATTCGTTTATGGTGTTATGATTGTCGTGGTGATGGTGTTTTCCGATGGAAACTTCGTTGAAGAGGGGAAAATGGTGAAACGGCTGATATGAAAGAGAAAGTGTACTTTTTTATGTTGTTATTAGGTTACCCATTAACTACTGTAGTAAATGGTTTTTTTTAGACCCACTTAGTTAGTCACACAAATTGGCCAACTAATATAATTCAATTTGACCCAAGAGTATACTCTACATATTAACTAATATTAGTGGACTACCGGACTTTACTTAAATTTATAATTAAATGCATACACAATGTAATTTTTGCAACATTTGTATAAACATAATTGAAAATATAATAATAATATTAATAAAAGTTTGTAAATATGTATATAGAATATATAATTAACTATTTAAATCTTATATATCTATATAAGTATAATATGGTATGGTACAGTATACCAAATTGGATACATCGTAGCAAATTATATGATACATCGAACCAAAGCGAGCCGGAACGTACCGAAATGAGCCTACCCCCACTCGTACCGAATTTTAAGGACCCCGTGAACCGCGTTCCCGTTTCGCGATCCCGTACCGGGGCGTACCACGTTCCATGTGACTATGGCTAAAACATCTCTTCATACAGTTTCTTTATCTTTTGGGCAACCACAGTCACAAGGAGAAGCGTATTACCTCATCGACCTCGACGCTCCTTTCACATGGAGAGACTGTGTTTTGCGTAGCCCACGTGGTGCAGCTTGTGGCTTAGAGGAAAGATGCAGATTTCCCTTATCTTGTGACAATACTTTGTGCAAAGAAACACTCTTACACCAATCCTATATGCCCTTCTCTCAATATCACTGCCAAATATGGCTGTAAAATATGTGTCGTCTCCCCTTTGAATCCTATCTCGAAATCATGCAAAATATCACAGTTTACCACTGATTTGGTAAATTTGTATGAAACCAATGGTTGGAAAACATTAATTGGCAGCAACAAAAAGACAATGAAAACAGAATAACCTGCAGCTGCGACTCCTGCTAGGACTTCGACTCCTACCACGTCGATGTGGAGATGGAGTGCACGTTCTAGAAGCTTCTTTACTTCGTTCTCTGCTTCCACTAATTTCTTCTCCATATCTGATTGGGTCCCCATAGATTTCTTGTACTGATCGTAAGCAGAACACATTCATTTTGTAATTTAACAATTTCTTGCTTCAAATCTTCAGTCACATTTACACCTTCCCTTAACTTCTCGCCAAGTTCTTCAATAGCTCTATCTTTGTCGGAAAAGCCATCACCAGAATCTGTGAAGAAGTTAAAAGCAATGGCAGTCAGTTTTTAACGCCTCGCATGACAAAGCTGCAACAGCATCAGCAACTATGGACAATGAAGATGTCGTATAGTTCAAAAGGGCACATATGGCACTATCAACATTACTTGCTTGCTTAGGCCCTAACGAATATTACCAGCCTTAACATGAGTAATCAATTTTAAAAAAAACATTCAAACATTTTCTCATTATGTTTGACCTTGCAAAAATTCAGATTCAAATAAAAAAGAATTAAGATAAAGGACAATAACGAAAAAATCAGAAAAAGGAACCTGACTTGTAACATCAATTTGCTATTAACTGCTTTAAGCATGAGATGGTTACACAATTTCAGCAAGTGTAACATCAACAAAACATCACTAAGTTCAGAAACCGTAAACTTAAACCATAATACTTTAGGTCCACCAAAGTATTAATAAATATATATAAATGTGGTTTTCATATATAATAAGACATCAACTAACTTGATGCATTTGATCCGAAAATTAACTTCACGAGTCTAAAACTAAAGCAACCACATTACAGGAAGTTAACGTTCATAACATTTTTAACTAATAAGCATCATCTAATGCACAACTTTTTTCCTGTAATCATCTACAAGTAATTACATGACTTATGTTTAGGGTAGACTTTCTTGTGAAAAATAGTACATTATCGTACCTGTAACATCATGTCCTGCAAGGCCATCTCGTGTTAAGAAATCGATGTAACAGATACGTTAAGATTATATTATGTTCATTCGCTTCTTTCGTGTTGAAAAACCAGGAACATTTGATTGCCATAAAAACAAAAGTACTTATAGTTTCACCTCTTATGATGTGATTAGCCGCATTCAATATAAAGAAGTTGTTGGTGTCACACACTGTAGAGATGAAGCAACTTGGACCCTAAAAGAAAATTAACAGAGACTATATATCCGAGCAAATAGATGAATAAAGTAGAAGGCTTATAAACATCAGTTATATATGTTTTAGGACCCATGTATGGCTTCACTGAGTATATGAAGAACAAACATTCATTTGAATGTGAAACGGACCTCACACCATTCTAAACAATTAAGAGCGGAAACATCCAAGAGCTGGTCATTATTGACTTTTGTTATCTGGCCCAGAAAACGTTTTTACGGAATTAGTGTGTCAAATAATAATATTATATTCTGAAACATATGATTCAGGAGGTTTGAGCATAAAATTACACTTTAGGATTATAACGCTTTGACCTGTTAAAGATAAAACAAACCCTGAATTGACCCACTCATAAGTAAATGGTTAATTTTTCTACCTCCCGTATGTTTCACAAAGTGATGTGCGCATACACACATACCATAACCATAATATTGGATTGCAGCATTTTGCACAATTCAATAATACAGTACTTTGTTCAATTGTATTCGCTCTATAGCGAATCAACATCCTATAACTTCCACCACAACTTGCTCATTTGTGTACTCTTACTCGACACTTTAACACGTATATTGCATTTATTCTACCCTAAGCAATTTTACTTGTAGCATAGTCTATACTTTTTTCAGATTTATTCCTCAACTTATCATCTTTAGATGGTTTTAACAATTCCAAATACAAATACCGTCATGTAACAAAATTGGATTGATGATGAACAAAATTTCCATGGATAGGGGATAGGAGAAAAAAAAAGAGAAATAGATATTACGTGAGGAAGATAGTGTACCCCAAATTTTGTCCAGAAACTTAAATATCTCAAAAGAAGCTTCCTCAACAGTTATTAGGCCTGACTCAGTAGGCCAATGAGCCTGAGTGTCCTCCCCGAATTTTTTTCCAATAGCCTGCAATCATCATTAGCTAGATTATGATATTAATTCATTACACTAATGAAGTCGTGTAATTGTTGTCGCGCAATCATATGGGCACGAAGAAATGCTGCAGATATGTAACATGCATATTCTAACCTTTCCACTATGTTGTAGGTCACAAGCTTTTGGGGAAATGTGCATGTTTGCAGAAACTTAAGATGATTAGGGATTTGGACATTAGATTTCAACCCATTCCAGTCACATAGTGGTTCAGCCGGGACCAAGTTAAGTGCTGCATCAATAGATTGTTTCAAAATGTTTGTTGCATACTGGGTTATCCTCCTCCAGCATTACCCAATAAGTATCTTGCATACCAACCAATTAAAGTGACACAGGAGACTGGTCAAAAATGGAGCCGGGTTTTAAAGGGGTCAATACTGAGTGCAAGTTGAGAAGGGCCAGGAGGAATAGGGCGAAACACTCATGAACTCTTACTTCACTATTTTCCTGTGTATCGTAACTTCCTCAAGAAGTCATCCGAAAAAGGAAATCGAGTATTCACAGGGGAACTAAGACTTTCAATATAAAGAAGAAATGT
Organism: Tanacetum coccineum; assembly: GCA_026074375.1. Classification (NCBI taxonomy): domain Eukaryota; kingdom Viridiplantae; phylum Streptophyta; class Magnoliopsida; order Asterales; family Asteraceae; genus Tanacetum; species Tanacetum coccineum. The sequence goes on from BQNB010123975.1 coordinate 10,283, forward strand.
ACAGCGAGGACCCGAAATACTTTCATGAACTTGTACCTCACTATACACTCCTGCGTATCGTAACTTCCTTAATAAGTCATCGGAAAAAGGTGAACTTTAGAGAAATGGCCATAAAGATTCATTGAAATCACATATTTGTTCGTCTTTGTAATTATATTTGACGCGTTTATAATAAAAGTCCTTTTCTTGACCTGTATCTTATTAAGAAGAGTTTTTAAAAGCGGCCCATTTTAGAAAATGGGTAATTACTTTAGCATGGGTATCTATTTCCTTTCGGGTTCATGTAATTAAAAACATCAATGGGAACTTACATACCTGAAGAGTATGTCTTTACCCAAACAGTAGTGGCATTACAGACTTATCAAATATAACAGTAGTGTAATCATTTCATACAAGTTAGTGGCATAAACTTACCGGTGGTGAAAAGTACAACATCTGCCATTAGTTCTTCACCGTGAACTGTAGTAACTTTTATGTCATCATCTGTTTTTACCGGCTGCAATTCAATTCAAATCAAAAATAAGACTCGGGAAAGCTTGAACGGTAAAATCATTTATTTTATAAAAAGAGAACTTGTGTCAAATTAGTCTGTGGGTGCAAGATTATGCCTCTGCCCTCGAGATTTGTTCCATATATATATATTGGAAAAGATTAATGAAACAGGTCTAATTAATAGAAGTATAAGATTTACCTCAGTGGAAGTTCCCTTCGAAAACATAGATTTAACAATATACCTGATTACATATAAGATTTAGTGATCTTGTGAGGCTGCTAAATTTAAAGACGTGGAACTTATAACATGAAAATGTCAACATACCCTCCCCCAAGTACAACAACGCGCTTTGGTAGCTCATCCAAGCTTAGAGCTTCATATGATTTTTTTGGAAAGGCAAACTTAGAGCTTCATCTGAGGTTATGCCTAACGCCTAAATTGGACCACACAAACCATAATAAGCAGATTATTACACAATCATTGGATATTCAAGGATCAAGTTGTATTGACATAGGTTTTTAACTAAAAAAAGGATTATCTAAGAGTAGTACCTATCCAGGAATATCGAGTCGTTATACCCTCCTACCAGTTGCTATTAGTATATGCTTTGTTGTATACATGAAATTGTGCTCATTGTATAAACCTAAACACGACAGCCTAAAGCAGCATAAAGTACTGATCTTTGGCTTGCAGTAACTTTTTCATTTTCACTTTCTCTACGGCTACCAGGGTTGTGAAGAGCATTAAGATGTAACTCATCCTCAAGACATTTGACAGAGCTAACAACCTGACCAGAATATCCACTACAAGAAAACATGGCTTTACCAACGAAAATTACCCACAAACATTGATACGTGGCTATTTTCCTTCACATTACCCATTAGTTACCCATAATTATCCAAAGTCTAGAAGAAATTTCCCTTGATTTTCCATGGTTTTGCCTATAAATTTACCTTTTTTGTTTTGGCTAGTCAATCATCACAAGTTTATTATTCACCTTATCCGAGCTTGCGACGTAAAAAGTTAATTGGTGGTCTGTTTGCAAAATCAAAGCCACTTCAACATTTGATCTTCCTGAAGAAAATACAGCCTTGCAAGACGATGAAGTAGAAGCACATTCAATCGATGCGGCTGATCTGTTAACAATACCTCTAAATGATTCAAGTGGTATCCAAGTCGATTACACTACCCAATATATCGTGTGTAGTTGGTGGCTAAATAATTTCCGCCAAAACATTTCCCTCGTATTACATACAACTTAATTATCACGGGTAAAATCATGGTTAATTTTGTGGGTAATTTATTTTTGCCCACAGACTACACACGTCTTTTATATTCATTGGTAATATTTGTGGGTGGTTTATGGGTAACATTTATACTTGTAGCTTTTCACAAACCCGATTTCCCATTTAACATCTCGAGTGTAATTTACGTGGCTAAATTAACATTACCCATTTATTAGACTTGTCCTTTGTGCTCGTGGGTGATTTGTTACGTGTAATTTGTGGGTAAAAACATGCCCATGATTATGGCGATGGTTAACTTTTGTGCCTAAATTATTGTGTTCATTTTTACGTGTATTTAATGGGGTTTTTAATTTTTTTAAGAAATCAAAGAATTGAATAAAAATTTCTATCAGATAAGAACTGAAAATCTTATTTACCTTGCATGATCATCAATTGTTCTACATAAGTACATAACCACTCTAATCATCAAAAATCGAAGTTTATAATCACACACATATAAGGAGAGTCGCACCATTGGTGATGGTTAGTGTTTATGTATTGGAGTGGAAAGAGGCGGGGGCTACATACGATTGTCATAGCATTTTCAATGACAGGGGCAAATGATGTCGGACCTGTGGCAACATAACAGATAATTCAACCCAAAACGAATAGAGAAGAAATGCTTAAACCAAAATACTAAGCTAGATTGATTAAAATGGAAAAGAATATTTAAACACCTGCAAGCTATAGGGCATTGCTCGGATCAGTGTATACGTTGTTACCACGACAAGTTTATATAAACATCTTTTCCTCGCATTGTATGTCATGAGGTTATATAACTATTTTCAGTTACCTCATAGATCTCATCTGATATGAGTGCTAGCCGGTGTTGGAACTCCAATCTTGAGTTGAAATCTATGAATCTAATCGGTGAGGGGGCTGAACAATTGAGTAACCTTGTATAATGAAGATGAAATTATTTTGTTTGTTACAGATTTATTTAAAGCAATTGTGCATGAATCAAACCTATTAATTTGAAGTTATGATTACAATGTTTGAGACTTGGATACTTAACTTATATGAGATTTACTTTCCATTGTTCATTGCTGCAAACATTAAAATAAACACAGTAATAAATGATGTCTGTAATTTTTAGGCATCATAGAAACTGTTAGCATGTACTTATACTAACCAATAAAAGTGGCAAAATAGTATATGAGCAACTCATAACAACATAGAAATATCAATAGTATAAGGAAGAGATTCAGATGAATTACATACTTATGTAAATTACAACAAAACCTTACTGTTTCCACTGGTTGTGAAGCATATGCCAGACGAGTCCATCTTCATAAGTAACACATTTCTGGACACCTTTAACTAGAGATGACGAAAATAGTAAACGTTTAATTAAATATGCTAAAAACTAATGGTTTGGATGGTTGTGATGTATTCCTGTTGCTCTGCAGAATCCGGTGGCAAAGATTCGAGCATCTCCATATCTGATCTTTCACAAGGCAACCACAAAATTTTGAACTCTAATTAAACGTCAGTTACCTCGGCATGTTAAAAAAGAAATAAAGCAATAAAATTGAAGGACCTCTTACCCACAAACTTCCATTTTTCTTTTTCATCTTCAACGTCTCCAAATTGGAAGGTTGGTAAAAGATGAATATGTTTGAGGTCAGCATCTGACAATTTTTTCAAATGAAGTACACCAGCCGACTCCTTCAAGAAAAAGGAAAATGGCTATAGTTTATAGTATTTACATTTAATCAATATAGGTCCAACAAAAGTACGTTTTTTCAGAATTGTCTTCTTCAATCGTTTGCACTAAAAAGATAAAACTTGGAGGGTTCAATATTTACCTTAGAAGTGAAGCGAAGATAGCCTTCACGAGCTTCGGGATACACGGTGGAGTCATTAGCACTATATGAAATCATATGTTGAACAAAATTATTTTATCTAAAAAGCAAAACATGTCTACCAAAAAACATCTAAAAAGAGTTCACCGATAAATGACACACCTGAAATCTCGAATATAAGTATGTTTAATGGTAGACTAAGATTACCTGCATGCATATACAGAATAAATATGTTTGTGAAGATACAATGAATGATATTACCTGTATATGAAAGTTTGTAGCAAAAACAAAATAAAATAATCCTCATACATTTAAAGCATATATAAACACCTCTTTCTAAATACATTGGCTATTATATATAGTTCCATTAGACTATAACAAAAACAAAAGCTATTGCAGATATGTTGTACTTAAGTGGCTTTGTTTTAAATATATGCAGGCATATACATCTTCATCCAATGACATTCCATAAAATAACATAAATACCAAAAAAACATACACTTCTGATTTACTCGTCATGGGTGTAATGTGGCTACTCAGAAGTGAAAAGAAGGGTAACTGGAATCTTGCTGATCTCAGGCAAGTAGTATTCATGGCTTGCAAGGTTATTGGGTAAAAGTCATTGCAGGTACTCATCGGCATATCGATGATCCTAGGTGGCGGACTCTACAACTTCGTTAAAGTACTTAGTTCCACTTTGTTATTATATGGCCAATTTAATGAATAAAAAATGAAAGGGGTTATCTCCGTTAGCGGTAATTCACCGCCTGATCTTCCTTCCCTATCTTATGATGATGAGAAAAGCGCCCTTCTATTTCTCAAGGATCAAATTCCTATGTGGATTGCAATTGTTAGCTAACTAACCATCGTCCTAATCTCTGCTACTACTCTTGCACGTATCTTCCATCAACTCAAGTGGTACTACATTGCTGCTATTTATCTTTTTTGTCCCCGCATTGTCCTTTTGTAATGCTTAGGGATGTGGACTCACTCACTTGTCCTTAGCATCAACCTATGGAAAGCCTGCCATCTTCATAAATGGAGGTTTGCATAGAATTATTGTGCACCGGATCACCGCTTCAGAACTTGGACTCCTTTTGTAAGTAGAGTGGACGAAAAACTGATATTATTTCTCATAGTGAAGACCTGAAGCACTTTCAATTCGTTAAAGGATTTGTAGACAAGATATTGTGAGGCAGCCTTAACTATTTGTTGGTACTGTGACTCTTTATCAGGTTCCATTTATACCTTTTGTTTCATGACTAAGTGCAGTCCCTTGTAACTTAAACGGATCATAAATTAGCAATTTTTTCACAAGTACAAATAAAGTTTAAAGAATTACACTACGAAAAGAAAAACAAAGTTAATGCCACTTACTCGATAAATTTGTGGATCTGATATATAAAGTTCAACGGAAACAATCCACTGACTGAAAATAGAACACAGTTACGATCTGAGATAACAATCAAGATCATCACGATAAATGCTACCTTGGAACACCCAAAATCACATATCTTTAATAAGGGAGCAGGGCTTCCATCTATCAATGTGTTTTCTAACTTCAATTCACGTTGACATACTTGTTGCAATGATGCAAATGAACAGAGAAAAAGCGGACGAATAATATCTTTATATGCTTTTAGATAGATTATAAAAATGCAAACAATATTTTATCATTATCAAGTGATTTTCCAACATCTATGGAGGACATCTAAAACATACCATAGCATGACGATAGCTGACCCGTGATATAAGTTTTTGGAAGAAGTATTGAGCCTGCACAAAAGTGAAATAAGAAATATGTTAAAAATCAGTTACTCACGTTGACACACGGAACTTGCAATACATGTCTTCCCTTTTGAGCTTTGCTATAGTCTCCTACCCACACAAAAATATAGCGCATGTCATGCACCAATTCTTTCTCCTAACTATGTTCATTAAATATTCCACTTGTCTCACGAACATCGTTAAGTTTATAAATTTTAAATTTTCATGTCATAAAAATAACTGATAGCCATAAATTTATAATCTTTGACATTTGACACTCAATTCAGGAGAAAGTTTAGAGTAATACTTTAGACATGCCTGAAGAATACTAATAGAAGCGGACTTCACATCCAGCTGATATTATAACCACATGGTTTACCTTTATAAGTACGTAACCAACAGTTATAATTGCGAAAAAAGCTAAAAACAAAATATTGTTAATCGACCAGGGTACCGCTTTATTAATTATAGACCATCTCGATTTGAGCGGTATAATAGACAGGCAAACTATACGTAGTAATTTTATAAATGATAACGGTGCCCTTTCGAATTCTCGAGGGCAATAGCATACCCATTCAGCATCCCAAAAAGTTCTCACGTTATATCTTTGATGGAAGAAACAAAGGATATTGACATGGTGTCATCAACAAAAATCTCAATTCAGGTGCCTCAATCCATAATATAAAAACATGTCGAGGCTACACACATCAATATTACTGAAAGCTAAAATGGGCCCATAATTCATGATGACATGGAAAGTGATATACCTGGTTTTCAGTAGGCTTTTTATAACACATTTTGCCCTAGCGTCATAACCTCACATACATGCTAACATAAGATACCAACATAAAAAAAATATTCACAACATGCTCTACTAAATAAAAAAAATATTCTTCATGTATCTCTTCAAATATGTAATTACATTTGTTACAAAAATTTTAGAATATAAATAAGCTAAGCTGAAACATGATAAATTAATTTAAACTGTAGAGTATTGCATACACAACCATTAACAATCACAATAATGACTTAAAGCTATATAGCCATCATGATCAGCCGATGTTCTCCACATGTGTATTCTTGCTCATGTTTTAAAGAGTTGGATGATACTTATAAGTATTTATGAATTCTAAAATGCATGTGTACTTTTGAAAAATTCACACGATATGAGTTTTGTATTAGAAAGTCAGATAAGAAAAGTATTACGCATTCAATAGTGCTATGGTAAATTGATCAACGGATGGAAATGATTCTACTGAACACAATAATAGGAAAAAAAGATATTCGTAATTATCTCCAAAGAATGATCTGTAATCTTTATCATTCAATATGTACTCACATTTGTTTTATAACAAGTTTTCGATACCCGCGCTTCGCTGCGGCACGTTTTGTATACATTAATACTTAGAAAAAAAAAGTGTATACCATAAAGTATAAGCACAGAATAGCAAATTCATTTACAATGATAAATTGGTACATATACTTCGTAAATTTCTAATAGCAGACACTGACCAAGTTATTGCTATAAGTTCCTAAAAATAAAATAGTCAAAAAGGCCTATATTCCTTTATTCTGACCTTTTTTGCCATTTGTTGAATTCCAAAATTCGACATGTGGTGCCATATACATAAACGTGTATCATTTGTATAGTTGAGTTAACATTCCAATGTTTGGCAAAAATCCCCCTCAATTATGCTCCTGCTCCAAGCGAATTGCAGCACCCAATCCTATGCTTACTTTCTCTTGTCCATGTTGTCTCCAAGAAGATTCGGTTTAGTTACTTTCGCTAGCCGTTGTTGCTCTTCCAAAATTCAGGAGCACTGTAAGAGCTGTTGGCATGATTGGTGCCATTGGACTCACCTTACCCTACTTTAACCATAACTGCAAGGGAAATAAACTTTATTCAAGTCCACATTATGCAGTAGTATGCAGAATAAATATAAAAGGAGTTATACTATATAGACATAAACATCTGTACAAAGTTACAAAAAGATAGATTTGTTCTTTATAGTAATTAATGTATCTTAATGTTATGCAAAACACAAACTGATTTCGTAAGATTCACAATTCAGTAGATACTCTTAATAATTAATACACTGGGCCACCTAAAAATTTATTTAATTAATAAGAGTTATTATTAATCGATAAATTAATATATTAATTTATATATTAATTAATATTTTATTATGACCAAGTTATTGCTATAAGTTCCTAAAAAGTCAAAAGCTATAAATCCTTTATTCTACCTTTTATTGCCTTTGTTGAATCAAATCGACATGTGGTGCCATAACATAACGTGTAACATGTATAGTCTGAGTTAACAATTCCAATGTTTGGCCCAAAATCCCCCTCAAATTATGCTCCTGCTCCAAGCGAAATTGCAGCACCCAACTTACATCTTGTCCCTGATGTCTCCAAGAAGATTCGTTAGTTACTTTGCTAGCCGTTGCCTTCCAAAATTCAGGAGCCACTGTAAGAGCTGTGGCATGATGGTGCCATGACTCACCTTACCCTCAACTTAACCCATAACTGCAAGGGAAATAAACATATTCAAGTCCACAATTATGCAGTAGTCATGCAGAATAAATATAAAAGGAGCATATACTATATAGACCATACAACATCTATACAAAGTTACAAAAAGAAAGATTGTTCTTTATAGTAATAAATGTATCTAATGGCTATGCAAACACAAACTGATTTCGTCAGATTCACATATATATATTTCTATTAAAGATGCTTAAGATTTTTTTGGGTGCATTAGTAGTTTTTACTTTTAGGGTGTTTCGGTCAGAAAAAAAGCCACGTTTGTCAGGCTCAAACAACTGGTTATCGTATAACTAACAAACCTTTAGAACACATATACAAACATGAGATGAGATATAAGAAAACGTGAAAGGAAGGAGATAAAACCTGCAGCTGAAGACCTCTGATCGAGAAACGATCTGTTTTCTAGCAGGGCAGGCAGTCCAAAAAATTATCAATACAGCAAACGTTTGCTTTCATTTAACATTTCCGGGGCTGACTTTCGTAAAAGAACTAATCAATAATTGACAATTCATAATAGAGAAAACATTCAGTGCATTTTAGCCACGAACTGAATTTCAAGAAATTCATACGTATAACATGGCAGCAGGTCAAACTATCCAAAAACAAATGGTAAGTGAGTAATTTTCATACGCACATCAAGTCTTAGCTGTTTCACCTTCCTATTCCATATGCAAAGAGCAGCCAAAAACCCGATAACAGCTGGTACAATGTATAACAGACCGGGCTAGGCAAATAGTGGGTGTTTGGGGTTGCTTATTTTGATTGCTTATTTGCTCATGAATACATAGCTCAAGCTTATAAAAAGTTCTTTTTAAGACACCATTAATAGTTGGTGGTTTGCTTTTAAGCAAATTCAAAGACCCGTAAAACGACCTAGTTTCCCCTTTAAAACCACTGTTTGGAATCAGCCCCAAACACCCCATAAAAAATCTGAAAATAAATACTTGGCCAACTTACATCCGTATATGAGTGGCATGAGCGTTATAGTTACCAACTCACCTGCAAACCTCCCCAATATCTCGACTTCTAAAATATCTCGTCTTTCTCAGCTCAACCTATCGGCAAACATTACCATTACCTTTCCCAAGGTTGTTGGTGAGGCTGGCTACATAACATAAGAAAATTGAGTCGAATTTTAGATGAATAAAACTAAAACTGATGTGATTATAAATAATAGTCATTGGAAAAATTGTGCTTGTCCATGAATCCGAGAAAGTATGGGAACGTGAGCATTAGCCTTTGCCATAGTACATATCGCACCCATTAAATCATCCAACATCGGAAGAATAACCGAGTTAACTGCTTCTTTAAGTATCAGTTCATAAGCTAGGCTGTTTATGTCTTCCTATGTACAGCCAAAATGGAAAAATTCAAGCACCTGTAATAATTGCAGCAATAATAACTCAGCATGATAATGCAGACGTATAGAATTACATCAGAATTCACGCAATCACGCATGATAAGAAATTTGCATAAGTAGCAAACACACACCTTCACTATCTCGGGTTCTTCTTGAACATTAATCTTTTGCTTACTCAGTCGGGTTTCTAGACGTCTACTCATACTGATCTATATATATCAGCTGTCACTGGGCAATGCAACATATTACTTTGTAGGATTTTTGCATAAAAAAATACACTCCATGAGCCTTTCAACATGTATGACCATTTTCGAATCATTTGACTCAATTCTTTTGATGTCATCATCACTACACCTTTACTATATCGGGATCTTCTTGAACATTAATATTTTGCTTACTCAGTCGGGTTTCTAGACGTCTACTCATACTGATCTATATATATATCACGTGTCACCGGGCAATTCCTA
>BQNB010123976.1:0-20010 GCA_026074375.1 Tanacetum coccineum
CCTTTTGCCTTGGTCAAGGGCATTCGGTTAGGATCTGTATTAGGGTTGCTATATAAGTGTGTGCTATTTGACGAATCAGGTAGTTTGTTGATTCATCATGACGGCTTGTTGAGATTTTATCGTGTTTTGAATTTCATTCTTAAGGTCTCCTTTCAACGAGTTGATTTGATTTTGCATATTCCTAAACATCTGATCATTATTCCTCTTGTAACTTGAAAAATCATTTGAAATCTCTTGTTAAACTTGGTTATTAGGCACTTGAAAAGGTTGGTTTTGAAATCCTTGGTTTTTGATTTCCATGAAAATTATTTCCCTGATAATTATTCCCTTAAACTTGATTCTGATTAAACCTATTTTGACCATTGTTTTGCACCGGAGCAAAACCTGGTAGTGTCATTTAATTACTAACACGATTCGGAGGGTTAACTTGATTGTAAGTACCCGTAGTCGCACAAACACTAGCCTGATTGTTATCGGTGGCCGGACAATTATACCAAGAATGGGCATCACCACAAGTAACGCAAGTTTCCTCAACCACTTTAACCGGAGCGGGAGTGACAACTTTTTTAGAAACAATCTCGACTAAGGTCGAAAGTTGATCCGCAAGCTTATCAAGTCTCTCATCCGTTTTACTAGAAGTAGCATTCATCCTAGAAGTATTTGATCTATTTCGTGAATAACGAACTTTTGATTTGTTCTCAATTATGTTTAAAGCCTCTCTAGTCGTCTTACTCAAAATATTTCCACCCACCGCGGCATTTAAGGAGTCTTGTTCATTCTCGTTTAAACCGTTATAAAAGGTATCAACTTGAGTTAACTCCGTAAATCCGTGATGAGGGCAAGCTCTAAGCAACTCCTTAAATCGTTCCCACGCTTCACTAAAAGTTTCCTCAAATTTTTGTGTAAATCGAGAAATTTCATTCTTTAAGTGAGTGGTTTTCGAAGGAGGGAAAAATTGATTCACAAATTTGGTAACGAGATCCTCCCAAGTCAAGATTGAATTTGGTGGTTCTTTCTCGTACCAAGTTTTAGCGGCTCCCTCGAGCGAATATGGAAACATCATAAGCTTAATCACATCGTTAGGCACATTACGAAATCGTAAAGTCTAGGTAATCCTTTTGAAACTATTAATATGAGCATGAGGATTTTCACTCTCATGACCGTAAAACGGGTTAGCTTGAACCAATTGAAGCAAATTCGTTTTAATCTCAAAATGATCCGCATTAATTTCTGGTAAAACAATAGCTTCTCCGTACCCTTCCGTGGGTGCTCGGAGTAGCTCTTCCATTGTACGTTCCGCCATTGGTGCAACGATAGTACGAAGCTCGGGTTCGACTATGTTTGGAGCACGTCCTTTATTTTGACGTCTCGGAATGGTTACGTTTGAATTATTTGGAAAATAGGAATTTCTAGTGCGCATGCACTAAACAAACAAATAAAATGAGAAAAGAAACGAGAAAAGGAAATATTTTTTGTTTACCGAATAATCAACAAACTTAGGGTAACTCTCTTAAGTAAAATAAATTTTACAAAAGAGGTGCGCCTTTTTCGTAAGTGACACAAACGGTAAAAAAAAATCTTTGGTTCGGGAACTTATTAATGGATAATACCTCAATTGAAGGTATTATTTGTTGGTGTTCTTTTACCAACTTTGTAAAATTTTAAATATTCACAAATTAACGAGAAAAATCAAAAAATCCGGAAGAGCAAATATTTTTGTCTTTTTGTTTTTAATCTTCTACTTATACTAAAAAGAAAAGAAAATTATTTTTTACTTTTTATATTTTAAATTTTTTTTTTGATTTAAAAGCGTAACTTTCGAAGACGAAAGGTTCTCCAAATCACGATCGACAAACTTCAAACGAAAGAATCTTAATCACAAATCCCCGGCAGCGGCGCCAAAAACTTGATGCGTAAAGTTTTATACACGTATAATGATATAAGTATAGAAAATTACCAAACTACCCTTGAGGACAAAGGAAGAAAGGAAAATTCTCACAATTATATATAATAATACGTATATTTACTGGTAAGTGATTACCGGGTCGTATTCTTCGAAGATTTATGAAATTGAGACCACGTTTGTTATTTGGACAATGATTTGAATTGGTTCAGAGATGATTTGTTTTCTAAAATCCTAAAAGTGAGCAAATTAAAGGACAATTAAACCTAACTTTAATAATGGGAAATTAAACTTTAACTAAAAACGCAAAACGAGAACCCTAAATGATGATTAAAAACCTTAAATTTCCAAAATTAAACCTAAAATAAATTTTTCTTTTTTAATGGACTCTAATTGACTAAAAAGTAAGTTTAAAGAAAAACTAAAACAAAAACGGAGTTGAAATGAGCTTAAAAACATGAAAAACGTGAACGGGAACGAATCTCGTTCTTTAAAAATTGAAATTTTGCAATTTTAACCCTACAGAAGCATAACTAATTATCCTAGAAACTATTTGATAAAAGAAAATTTTCTAAAAAAGAATTATATTTTTTTGATTATTTTTCTATTTTTTGTGAATTTTTAAAGTTTTTAATAAAAATAAATGTTTAAAAGTACTAAACTAAATGTAAAAATTCTGAAAAAAATATAGAAAGTTGCTTGAACTAAAAGGAATCTAATTAAAATAAGTCGGGAAACACAACTTATCAAATAAGCTGTGTAATAAGCTAAAACAACTTATTGGGCGAAGTAATAACGGATGAGCTAGTGTAGCATGATGGTTGTGTGTGTGGGGATAAAATGCTTGGTAAAGGTGGTAGAGGTCCCGGGTTCGAGCCTTGCTCACCCGGGGCTTCCCACTTTCCCAAGTGTTTTAATTTTTTCTATTTTTTTATAACTTTTTAAAACTCTTAAAGATAAGCAACTTTTCTAAAACAACTATTTTTATAAACTACAAATAAGCTCAGAAATAAGCTAAATAAGACAGAAAAGCTTAAACTATACTAAGACCTAAGAAAACTAACTGTTTGGCTTTTTTAAAGGAAATTAAGCTAATGAGAAAGACAAATAAGCTAAAACAAATGAAAAGCTATATCTAATAAGAACAAGAGATCAAAAATAAGCAATGACAAATAAGCTAAAAAGACAGAAAAGCTAAAAAGCTTAAAAACACTTAAAATTTTTACACTAGAGAGCAAATAAGCTCACATAAGCTTATGGCAAGACCAAATAAGCTAAAATGAGCTTAAACTATCCTAATAAGCTAAACTAAACTTGAATAAGCAATTACAATAAGCATATAAGCTAAAATAAAGAAATAAGCACCTTTAGTGTAAACTGAAAACAAAACAACCCCTTAAGGCACTTTTGAGCTTAATTTAAGTTCTCTAATGAAACCTTGAGACCAAATGGCTTATTGAAGCTTAAACTATGACCTACTAGCTACTTAGAAATGCTTTTGAAAAGGAGTTTGGAAAACATTTGCTTAATGAAACAGGCTTTTGAAAACAGCTGAATTACTCAGTAGGATCTGAGTTTTTGTTTTTGTTTGAAAAGACAAATGGCAACTTTTGAGCTTAAAGACAGATAAGCAAATGAACTTATTTTGAAAAATCTAACAGATTCAAAATTTAGACTGTGTAAAAATTATGGAGAGACTTGATTTTTTAAAACCAACAAGTACTCTAAATTTGCTTATTTAAACCTACTAATGAGATTTAAAGTGATCCAAAAGGCCAAATATCTTATGGCAGTACTAACTTCTAGTTAGTACTGTCAATAGCCAAATTCCTATTTAATTTATAAAATCCCATTATAAGCTTATGATAATGAGATTTAAAGCACAAATATCAAATACCAGATATTAAATAACTTTTAACAGACCTGGTGATCTTATAACACTAATCAAATAAGCCAGAATCAATAAGCTAATAGTTATGCTAATATTTTTAGATTTTAATGATTTTTAAGATAAAATATGAAAAACTAAGATCTGAGCTTCTAAAGTTGAAAACAGATGATCAATCATATCCAATAAGCACAATAAGACAGAATTAAGCACTAATAAGCAAGTAATAAGCTAAAAATAAGCAAATGCAATTATTAAGCTAAGAAACTTGAAATTTAAAGAAGACTTACAAAAGCCTTTGCAATAAAAGGAATAATGCTCATGAAGCTATCTAAAGCTCTGGTTTCACAAGGATAAGAAGGTCCCCTTCCAATAGCTCTTCCATTGTAAGCTTATCATCCAAATAGCTAAAATCCATATTAAGCATAGGTAACTGATTTTAAGGGTTTAAGTAGATTAATGGCTTAATTGAGCTCAATTCCAAGCTTAGAGACTTGAAAGAGCTTAAGATGAGCTTATTAGAAGCTTATGAAACATTAACAGCTTATTAAACAGAATTTGAATAAAAGTGAGCTTTAGAAAAGTAAGAGCTTATTAAGGAAACTTAAATTGTATTAATAAAACAGCTTTTTTTTTTTTTTGGGGGGGGTTACAATACTAAAAAGGAAAATTTACAATTACATAACTTAAGGTAAAACATTTTGAAAGGAAAAGCTAAAATTTAATAAGCTGAAAAAATGAAAAACTAGCTAGCTCCTCCAATGTGTGTGATGAGGTCTGCTTTTATAGAGCTGACATGAAGCTTCTAGGCCTTGAGTCTGTTACACGCTCCTTGTAATCTCGTACCTTGATTCTTTGCCCATCATTGGATCCATCCTTATGACCGTTAGATTGATTGAGTGAGCACACGGATTGCCAACATGGCATTCCGTGTGTCAGACCTCTGTGCTTCTTTTGCACTTGTTTTAGTGCAAATTTCATTGATTGGTGTGTTTCCTTGCAATTAGCCGCGTGTCCTTTCTTGTGGGCTACGACCAATAAGAGCTTCTTATGACGTCTAACTCTGCCAGCTTGTACCTTGGTACTCGAATCATAGAGCCACGTCCTCAATTTCAATTTACCCTTTGATTTGAGTAGGGTTAATCGTTGAGAACGACGTTGAATAGTACAAACTATTCCCCGCGTCTTTTATTCGTTTTATAATGATTATTAACTGTGTGGATTTGGGCAACCGGGGAGATAAGGATTTGGGCTATGGGATTGGGGTTAACAGGTTTTGGTGTATTTGTAGGATAGGAACTGTTATCTTTTATTAATAAAAAGATAACGGTGTTAGGGTTTACGGGTTATTTTTGCAATTTGGTTTAACTTCAAGGGGTTGTTTTGGTAATTTTGGAATTTTGTCTTTATAAGTTGATCCCAGAGTTGATTGTTTGGACATGAGTTAACCAAGGGTTGACTTTTTGACCCTTCTTGCTATCAAATCCCTGACTCTTGTGCACTCTATCGGTTCTCGTGTCCGTGTTTGTCCGGTTTTGGCCATTTTCTTATGAAATTTGCATTATCCATACCTATACAATCATAAAGACAAAACAAGCAATATACACGCATTTTATGCACAATTTCATCTTTTAAGGGCTATTTTTGGTATACAAATGATATGTGTATTCTCACATATCAAATATCTAAGGGAATGTGATTGTTGTAGAGCCTGTGAGACTTCAGGATGCTATCCGGATTGCCAACAGTTTGATGGATCAGAAATTGAAGGGTTATGCTGCTAAAAGTGTGGAGAACAAGAAGGAAGGCTTGATTTCAACCAGAAAGACGATCAGTGCACAAACAACCCCTTATAAGAGACAAATCGTTGGTGGACAGGAATGTAGCAAGAGCCTAAACGGCTTGGTAACAATAAAGAAGGGGGTATGTGGGCCTTTGCCTTACCATCAAACAAGTGTAAGTACATTATGGGGATAGTGTATTGTGAGTTGTAGTATATGTAAGAAGGATGGACACTTGGCAAGGATTGTAATAGCTGCAGTTACTACAACCTACTCGAGGATCCCAGAAGCCAAATCAAAAGGTGGTTACTTGTTATGAGTGTGGAGGGCAGGGGGACCACTATAGGAGTGACTGCCCAAAGTGATGTCTGAAAAAAATCAAAACCGTGGAAATAAGACGATGAACAAGACAAATGAAGTAAGAGGGAAAGCATATGTACTAGGTGGAGGAGATGCTAACCCGGATTTTAACGTTGTCACGGGTATGTTTCTTCTTAACAATCTTTATGCTTCTATGTTATTTGATTCGGGTTATGATAGGAGTTTTGTGTCAACTACCTTTAGTGCTTTACTTGATGTCATCTCCTCTACACTACACATTAGCTATCATGTCGAATTAGCCAATGGGAGAGTTGCTGAAACAAATATTGTGCTTATAGGCTGTACATTAGAATTGTTAGGTCACCCATTCAATATCGACCTAATACATGTAGAACTTGGTAGTTTTGACGTCATCATCGGTATGAATTGGTTGGCGAATCATCATGCGGTAATTGTTTGTTATGAGAAGATTGTACGTATTCCCTATGGAGATGAAGTCTTGATAGTCCAAGGTGATAGAAGTGGTGAAGGAAAGAAGTCGAAGTTGAGCATTATATCATGAACAAAAACCCAGAAATATATTAAGAAGGGTTGCCTAGTTTTTCTGGCATAAGTTACGAAGAAGGAAACCGAAGACAAGTTAGAGGAGAAGCGACTTCAAGATGTGCCGAAGGTACGGGACTTTCTGGAAGTCTTTCTAGAAGACTTGCCTGGATTACCACCGACGCAACAAGTTGAATTCCAAATTGACTTAGTCCTGGTACTTAACTGTAGCACGAGCCTCGTATATATTAACACCATCAAAACTGCAAGAACTGTCTACTCAACTGCAAGAACTTTTTGACAAAGGATTTATAAGACCAAGTTTCTCACCCTGAGGAGCTCCGATTTTATTTGTCAAAAAGAAAGATGGATCTTTTCGGATGTGTTATCGGACTACATGAATAATCAGGCGTATATTTTAACAACCGATATCCACTACCGAGAATCGATGACTTGTTTGATCAGTTGCAAGGGTCAAAAGTCTACTTTAAGATAGATCCGAGGTCTGGTTATCACCAACTCAGAGTTCAGGAGGAAGACATTCCAAAGACGGCGTTTAGGACATGCTACGGTTACTACGAGTTTTAAGTGATGTCATTTAGACTGACCAACGCACCAGCGGTATTCATGGATCTGATGAATCGGGTGTGTAAACCATATCTGGATAAATTCGTGATAGTCTTCTTCGATGACATTTTGATCTACTCTAAGTATAAGAAGGAGCATGAAGAGCACCTTAAGTTAATTTTGAGATTACTTAAGAAGGAAGAATTGTATGCCATGTTTTCAAAGTGTGAATTTTTGCTTTCAAAGGTATAGTTTCTCGGTCACGTGATTGATAGTGAAGGCATTCACGTGGACCCAACTAAGATTAAGTCAATCAAGGATTGGTCATTGCTCAAGACTCCAACATAGATTCATCAATTTCTAAGCCTTGCTGGCTATGACCGACGATTTATCGAATGTTTCTCAAAGATTGCCAAGCCTATGACGAAGTTGACTCAAAAGAACGTGAAATTCAATTGGGGTGAAAAGGCAGAGGCTGCATTTCAACTGTTGAAGCAAAAATTGTGTAATGCTCTGATTTTGGCCTAAACTGAAGGTAGTGATAACTTCGTGGTTTATTGCGACGCTTCACACAAAGGGTTTGGCGCGGTTTTGATGCGAAGGGAAAAAGTCATAACCTACGTGTCACACCAACTCAAGATTCACGAGAAGAATTACACTACACATGACTTAGAACTTGAGATGTAGTATTCGCTCTCAAAATGTGGAGACATTATTTGTACGGCACGAAGTGTGTTGTGTTCACTGATCATAAGAGTTTGCAACATATTCTTGATCAGAAGGAGTTGAACATGAGACAATGCTGATAGTTGGAACTGTTAAGTAACTACGACTGTGAAATTCATTATCACCCGGGGAAGGAACGTGGTGGCTGATGCACTAAGTCAAAAGGAAAGGATTAAGCCACTACGAGTTCGAGCCTTGGTTATGACTATTGGTTTAAATCTTCCTAAGCAAATTTTGAATGCTCAAGCTGAGGCAAGAAAAGAGGAGAATTACATAACTGAATATTTGTGTGGCATGATTAAGAAGCTTGAGCCCCGTGCTGACGGAACGTTGTGCTTGAAGAATAGGATTTAGATACCCTACTTTGGCGACTTGAGAGCTTTGATTATGCATGAGTCGCATAAGTCAAAGTATTCGATCCATCTTAGATCGGACAAACTGTATTGGTGGCCCAATATAAAAGCTAAGATTGCCACCTACGTCAGTAAGTGTCTGACTTGTGCCAAAGTCAAGGCCGAATACTAAAAACCATCTAGTTTGTTGGTTCAACCTGTGATTCCAGTATGAAAGTGGGAAATCATTACAATAGATTTCGTTACTAAATTGCCAAAGACGTTGACTGGACAAGATATAATTTGGGTAATTATTGACCGCCTTACTAAATCAGCCCATTTCCTACCAATGAAGGAGAATGACTTAATGGAGAAATTAACTAGACTATACTTGAAGGAGGTAGTCACGAGGCATGGTGTGCTAGTTTTGATCATCTCTGATCGAGATGGTAGATTTACATCTCAATTCTGGCAGTCTCTTCAGAAAGCTCTAGGTACTCAATTGGATATGAGTACGGCTTATCACCCTCAAACCGATGGTCAAAGTGAAAGGACCATCCAAACCTTAGAAGACATGTTGCGTGCTTCTGTGATCGATTTTGGAAAAGGTTGGGATAGGCATCTACCCTTAGTAGAATTTTCATACAACAATAGTTATCCCACGAGTATGAAAGCCGCACCATTCAAATCGTGTAATCGGTGTAAGTTCGATTGTCGTCTGTTGGGCTTAAGCGTTTGGTGGATGCTCAATCGTCACTGCCCAGTGATTGTTCATGAAACTAAATAGAAAAGATTATCAAAATCAAGAAGGCGTATTCAGGTTGACGTGATAAGACAAAGAGCTAACCGTAGGAGATGTAAGCCATGGTGTTTCAAGTTGGATATAAGGTATGTTGAAGTAATCGTCATGGAAAGGTTGGTGATATATGTTTGGGAAAAACGGGGGATAGACTTACCCTCATGATATTGGGACCTTTTAAGGTTCTTGATAAAGTTGGAACAGGTTTTTACGGACTTGAACTCCTAGACCAACCTAAGCCCATGTTCATTGTAATTTTTCACGTTTCCATTCCCGACGAACCACTAGCATTCTGTTGGAGAAATTCAGATGATGGCAAGCTTAATTTCCATCGAAGAACCGGTTTTTGAAATCATCAGATCGTGTGTCGAGCATTTTGAAGTAGAGTCGTATCCCATTTGAAAGTCGTTTGGAAACCAAAAGGGTCATGAGGTTTATTAGGGAGGCTCAGGTGGACCATGCAGAAAAATTACCCTCATCTTTCGGCTAAAACGTGTATCTACGCAAAAGCTTAGTTCTTAAGCTTTAAGGACAAAGCTCTTTTAACGGGGGAAGGATGTGACACCCCATAAATTTTAGGTCAATATTTTAAACTTTTCCGATCATTATTTTGAATTTTATACGTTACGTTTAAATCTTGACAATTTTCCCAAGGAGGGCACGAGGTTTTAAACTGAAAATCGTTATCGGAAGCATTCCGACGCCAGACTAAGTTTAGTCTACTCGTATTATTCTTAATTTAATCATTTATTAGTGTTACGTAGTTTACGTACACTTCTGTTTACGATTTCTATGTTATTCGTGTTTGTTTCGTGTTTTTGCCGTTTTACGTTCAACGGAACCTTAGAAAAATTACCACCTTTGCATTAAACCATGTTAAGTACGTCTGATGTTTTTTCAGTCAAAAACTTTCTTTTGTTTCCCTTCCCCTCTACTCCAAACGCACGCATCACACTTACACCAAATTTAAATCATTGGAGCATCTTTCACCTTTTATTTTGATTTTCAACTCCACCACATGGCAAGATGGTGAATTCTTATAGTTTTTCCCATTGGAATAGGACTTGTGATCCTTAACTCTTGTTCTTTCTTGAACATGGGAGGGACCACAAACCACTAACCATAATGGAAGCATTTATTTTATTTAAATTGGCTAGGAAGCAAGTCATGAACCCCCCTCATCTTGTCCAAAATGTTTCAGAACAAACAAGGGACCAATTTAATGGAGTGGTTCAAGTCATTTTGTAGTGACCATGAACAAAAACCATATTCACTCATTATATAAACACCACTTATAGAGTTTTAGGTCATTCATTCACTTACAAGCCTCTCTAAAATTTTCTCTCTTCTTTCTTTCTTACCTTGGGTCACGGCTTAAACACACACCCCTACACTTTCCATAGTTTTGATTTTTCACTCCAATCCAAGTTATTCCAAGTTAGTTTCCATTCATATTCTAATATGTTTTCCAAGGGTGAGTTTGAAGATTACATGGTTTTGCAAGATTTCAAGGAATTTGGCTTTTTGATTTATTAAGTGGGTTTTGGTAGATTTGTTATTGGGTTTAAGATCTAAGGTTTCTAAGCTAGATCTTGTGTCTTTCTTGATTCTTCACACCTTGTAAGTGTGTTCTTGATCTTTCTCTTATTTCTTTCTTTCCTTATGATCTTTGATCAAGTTTATAAATATATGTCCATGTGTTTGTAAAACTTTTATAAAAGAAAATGAAATGGTTTATGATTTCTTGTAAACATGGAAGTATCTTAATATAAGTTTTGGTAAGGATGAGTGGGAAGGTGTGTTGCAATAAAGAGGATGATGAGATTAGGATAGATTAAGAGTGGATTTTGTTGGTTGGATTAGTAGTGGACGGGATTAAGTTAGATAAGCATATTGTGAGTTTGGCATGGATTTTTGGAGCATTACGAAATATATGGTGTATGATCGATTTTTGTTTTGAGGTTTTGGGCGACTTAAAAATATTTTCATTAGCGGAGAAGGTAGTTTTTGGAAAGCTCATTTCAAATAGAAAGATTTTCATATATCGAACACTAAAAACGGATTTAAAACGGCTAAGTTATAGCGAAATGAACTTTGAAACACTTTTCGGAAAAATAAATAATATAGTTGCTGATTGGAATTAGAAAATAGGTTTTCGGACACTTTCGAGTTGATTTGAGCTTTTAAAACATTGACAAAACGTATATAACCCTAGTATATTAATTAGAGACTTTAGAAACGTCACAAATTTATTATCGGGATTTTTAAAACGGATAACTTCTAAAAATAGTAACTTTTAATATATATTAGCGAGACGGACTTAGAAAGTAGGCGTTTAAGTTTCACTAGTGCGTTTAGGGTAAATGGAATCATCCAATATTAGGGGACGGTATTAACATCTCGAAACTTAGAACTTTCCTAAAAATAAAAAAACTTTTAAAACTATGTTATCTTTGAAAATAGAATACTTTTGTAATCATGGCTCACATAACCAAACATATATTATACTTTCAAAACGGACACATATTCACTATATGAACAAAAACACATACACGTATGGATGTCTATTTCTCGTATAAGGCGTCTTATCTGAGTTGCGTATTTATTTCTCGTTTCTGAATGTTTGGTCTTTTAATTAGGTCGCGATGTAGAGTCGTTCGATTTCGTTATACTCTATCGTTGATTTAATTTCTCACCATTTGCTTAAGGTGAGTTCATAGCCCCACCTTTCTACTAATTTTACTTACATTTTATAACTTTGGGGTGAGAACATTGTTTGCTTTTAAAACTGGCCACAAGAACTTTACGTGAGATTTTCCTTATTTACGTGTTGCTAAGTTTTGGTTTAGACCACTACTTTTGCACAAATTATAATGTTGTAGGATGCCCGATTTACATTTCCTTTCGTTATAAACCATGTGTTTTCAAGTCATGACGACCCCATCGATAAATCCACAATGTACCTTTGTATTGTTCGCGTTTGCTTTAAATCGTAAATGTTAAGCTAAATCGGTTTAAGCTAAAAGATTTACGTTCAATGTAAACGTGCATTCAAATACAATTTAATGTTTACACATAGCAAGGGTTTAAGTTAATTTATTTTGTGATTTAATTATTTACTTTGTTCATTTTATTTTTTATTGGTTGGGGCGTAAATTGATTACGTTTCGCAATTAGTATGCGTTTAGCACTCTAGGATCATCCAATCTTTTCTCGCTATCATCAAATACCCACTTTTATACCCAATACATAATAAATTTACAAAGAATATCTCATTATATCACTCTATGGCCGCGATTCATAGTATTATGATCAAAGAATATCAAAACTTGGTCAACTTGGTCTTTGTACATCACTTTTCATTTATACATAGCCATACCTTGTCTCATTTTGACCATAAGTCTTCCTTAAGACCCTCATCTTGTTCCTAAGACCAACTATTGCAAACTTTTGACCAACTAACTCTCTTATATACAAGTATTCAAGTGGTAAGAACTCATACAACACAAAACACTTAGAAAAGAAATCAAAAACTCTCCCTTTGGCTCTCTACTAGGCCACGGCTCAAACAACCCTTTGTAACAAATCCATACCAAATTTTATACAACCTATACACACCTATACACATCATATCTAAGACATTCTAAGATATTTCCAAGCATTGGTTAACAATATTCAAGCTTTAATCAAGAAAGGGAAAGCTTAGGGTTTTCCTTGGAAAGGCTAAGGTTTATTTTATTTAAGAAAAACTAGGGTTTTCTGTGGTGCAAGCTTTGGATTTTTATCTATAAATCAAGGGCTTTAGATTACTCTGCATCATCATTCATCATACACAATAGGGGTCATCTAGAACCCTTTGTGTTCTTTCAAATATTATTATATGCCTATGTTAAGTTCTATTGTAGCTTGAATCACCATGTAGGATTTTTAACATGTAATGGAGTTTTTCTGTAATGATCATTTTGCTCCTATTATATATGTTGAGATATTGCTAATATGATGTTAAAAGGGATGAGAAAGTTTTGTACCATATTAAGTTGGTGTAAAAATGATTAACTACAAAAGTAGTAAGGTATAAAAGCAAGGTTAAAAATGGATTCAACAAGGTCACTCAAAGATTCTGTCCAAAATTCGTATATATAACACATTATTTTATATTTTTATAAAGTAGTATGATTCACGACGATTCCGAAAAGGTAAGAAACTTGTCAAACGGATTTATAACGAAAAAAAGTTTAGAGCGGGGTAAACGAGGGATATATTCGAGGTATATAAAAATCCAGCATTTGTTAAGTTAGGTGGTTTTGTCAGGAGGTTTTTTAAGATGCGTATTTGCGGCACTTTCGACGTCCGTTTCGGCCTTCGGTACCGACGACGAAACATGGAAAGTCGTTCGGTAAGGTCGTTATCATCCCCCGCCGAGGTTCTTTAAGTTAAAAGCGAGTGAAAACGGTCGTTTTAAGGCGGGCGGCAAAATATGGCTTTTGGTTAATTGATAAACTGCATTCAGATCTGATGCGAGTTGCTTTTTTAGCCTATTTCGGTCGAGTTTCGGGTCTCGGTCCAGAACTGGAAAGTTGTTAAAAATATCGTTTGCATAAATTCATTCTTTAGAACCCGATGTCAAGGAAAAATGTGATTTAGTGGGTCATTATAGTCGGGTCAGACTTAGAAAGTAAAACTAACACTACCAGGAGTAACTACAACACTACCAGTAGTAACTACAACACTACCAGTAGTAATAACACTACCAGGAGTAACTACAACACTACCAGGAGTAACTAATACTACACAAGAATAATATAATTAATTATTCAGATATTTTATAAATGTTTTACCATTTATAAATATGTTTTCACTCAAAAATTAGATGGTGATTAGTCTAATAGACTTATGCATGGTTTTTTAAGAAGATTATTCAATGTGATTAGTTACTTATACGGACCCTTAAATTAAATAGGTTGCATTTTTGACCATTTGGTGAGCATTATTTGTGATAAACTTGGTATTTGCTCACTCAAGGTGAGTTCAATTAGCCACTCGTTTTACTGTTTTTGTTTTTACAAAGTTTTCGGGTTTGTGAAAAAAGCAATGCTTTACAACTGGACACAAGTGGTTAAGTTTCTTTTATAATTACGTAGTTGCCTAAGTAGCGATAAACCCATATCTGCGCCCATTATCTATGAACTGTCAATTGCGGGATTCGTAGGGCGCGGAATGATGTTAGTAGATTATTGGGTTTGACAACCCGTCGGGTTGATTTAGTAACTGGGAAAACGTACGTATACCATGTTCGAATATAGGAATGTTGCGGGTTTAGAACTTCACCACGGTCAATGTAGGCCATTAATTTGGTATTTCATACACGTCAAGCTTCAGTTGATCATGAGCTTTTTAGAGCAAGTAATTACAGTTATATGATGTTGCATCTGTTGCATTATCGTACACTTGGTAAATCTTGTGGTCTACCACTATATGATTTATCAAACCTATGGAATTCACCACATTATTGTTGATGTGTTTTAAAGCAATGTTTTTCAGGCGACAGTAAGCACCTGAGGTGCAAAGGGATACATTGGTGGTTTTGTTTGGGATATCTGCATTATGATGTTGTGCCTTTACATTTTTGTTTATGTTTGGGCTAGAAATCTTTGTATTTTGAACAAGTGGACAAGTGAAGCTTCGGCTTATGTAACAAATACTTTGTTAAATCCAATGTATCAGTTTTTAATGACTTTTTGGTCGTTCTAATATATATCTTGTGTTTATGATCTGTGACGGTAACACCGTCCCGGACCCTTATTCCGCTGCGACCCAATTTAGGGGTGTTACAGATTGGTATCAAGAGCCAAGGTTATAGAGAACCAGGTCAAATGTTTTTGCTGGACTATAACCGTTTTCAAAAGTTGTTTTTATAACAAAGGGGTTTACACGGGACATACATATGTGCATACATTCATGCATACACTATTTGTTGCATTAGTGGGACTAGATGCATTCATATTTGATATACATGTTATGATGTAATGTATATTGCTTATAAGAGTCTTATATAATTTACTCAATAGCTAATTCTTTTTGCTGGTCACAGTAGTCATGTCAGCTGATTCCGCGTTACCTATACTTCTGTTCATTTGAGGCACGATCATGGAGTATCCCATCTGAAGGATCATTATTGAAAGAGGCTGCCATGAAAGCTTCTAGAGCAGCCACCCGTTTCAAGTATGTTATTGGTCCCATGGAGCTGGAGGGAGGATCATGTACCAGTGTACATTCTGGAAGCCTGAGGCATCTGAGGACTTAGTGCCAGCTGAGGATGAGGCACCTACACCTCCACTACCACCATTCTTTTTATCTCCATGTATTCGGACCACTAGTTCTAGAAGCACTCGCGATGAGATTGAGGGATGTTAGCATACATCCCTCCATCATTCATACCACCCATTAGGGACCCCATCATTGTTACTATACTCACTTTGCACCATCCGCTAGCGCAGGTGAGATTCATGGCTGATTTTACGCCACCTGAAGAGGCTACTACTTACTACTCCTAGACCTAGTTGTGAGGTTGGAGAGAGTTCTGCTGCTGCTGCTGCGAGACAGCCAGGACCCACTATGGCCCATAGAGTCGATTACAGTCTTGTAGACACTATGGAGACCAGGTTTCGAGATACTGAGAGGGGTTTGATGACGCCGTAGAGAAGGTCAACATGAGGGTCAGTTACCAGGTAGCATGTTTGCAAAGTAAGAGAGAAGTTCGGAGTTTTACTCACGACATCAAGATGCCAGAAGGATCGTTGCAGCTGTGAGAGCTGAGATTGAGGTATTGAGGAGAGAGAGACTTGCTTACGAGCAAGAGAGTATGGAGACCCGTCAGGCCTTGGCTAGGTCTGAAGCTTACTGTAGGGCATTAGAGGCACGAGTTACAGTATTAGAGACTGAGGTGCATCGCCACGAGTGGCAGCGTTAGGCTGCAGATGATTTGGCTGTAGCATATTCATGCGTACCAGGCATGGGGATGGAGACGCGTTGACACATTGGAGGACACTGGTAGCAGTTCCTAGACTTTGGTTATGATTGTAGCTACTATGCAGTCTGTTAAGTTTTTATGGGTTACTCCCAGCTAGCAGGCGGTATAGATCTTTTGTTTTGGTTAGCTATCTTGTATAGATCTTTTATTTCTGATTAGCTATCCTGTATAGCCTACTAAGTATTACGGGTAACTCCCGGCTAGTATGGCTTTAGGTTGTATATATTCTTTTGTAATCTAATCAAGGTGATCATTTTGTATCTGAACCAATCATGTATGTTTTCCAGTTATATATGGAATGATAGTATTATGTCATGTCTATAATCGAATTTATGGTGAATAAATGTCGATTTGGTTATATCATTGTTGATTTCAATTCAGTTGTATATTTCACTGTGTGATGTGATCTCACTTTAGTTATCATGGATATGTTATTGTCTTGGTGTTATGACTTTATGGAAATCTATAAAAAAAAAAAAAAAAAAAAAAAAAAAAAAAAAAAAACAAAAAAAAAAAAAAAAAAAAAATAAAAAAAAAAAAAAAAAAAAAATAAAAAAAGAAAAAAAAAAAAAAAAAAAAAAAAAAAAAAATAAAAAAAAAAAAAAAAAAAAAAAAAAAAAAACAAAAAAAAAAAAAAAAAAAAAAAAAAAAAACGGATATTGTATTTTCTTGTGATTGAAGAAAATGGCACCAAAATGAGCCACAAGGTCAACACCAGTCACAACAACACCAACCCCAACAGCAACCACAACCACTACGGTCACAAATGCCCAACTCCAAGCTATGATTGACCAAGGTGTCAGTGCCGCTTTGGCCGCACGTGACGCAACCAGGAATGGCATTGACAGCCATACTTCGGGAACGGGTGTCAGGGGATCTGAACGCGTTGCTCGAGAGTGCACTTACCAGGATTTCATGAAGTGCAAACCTGTATTTCAAAGGGCACTGAGGAGTGGTTAAGTTAACCCATGGGTTGTAAAGGGATTGAGGACTGTTTTTCCGCAAAAGCAACTGACTCGGTGGAAAACTAGATCAAATTTTCTACTTGTACTCTTTTCGAGGTTACTCTATAACATGTGGTAATTCCTTGTTTATGACTGTTACTCATGATGTTGCATATGCAATGACTTGGGTCGATCTGAGAAAGAAGATGACTGACAAAGTATTTCACGAAACGTAATGAAGAAGCTTTGAGGCTGGAATTTTGGAACTTGGAAGTGATAAGTACTGATGTGGTCAAGTACAACCAAGTTTTCAAGACTAGCACTGCTTGGTGTTAGGAGGTTCCCTGAGGATGTCAGACAAAATTGAAAGGTATGTCGGTGGAGTTGCCCGACATTGATCCATGCGAAACATCGTAGCTTCAAAACCAAAACCATGCAAGAGGCTTTTGAATGGCCACTGAATGATGGACAAGAGCGTCAGTCACATTGCGAACAAGACAAGCTGAAAACAAGAGGAAGTTTGAAAACACTTCCCGAAACAATCAGAATCAACAACAACAACAACAAAATAAGAGGCAGAACACCGGCAGGGCATACACTGCTGGATCGGGTGATAAGAGACAATATGGGGGATCTAGACCCCTATGCTCAAAATGCAATTACCACCATGACGGTCTGTGTGCTCCAAAGTGCTATAAATACAACAAATATGGTCACATCGCCCGTGACTGTATGAGTGCGGGAAATGCCAACAACACTAACAACCAGAAGGGCACCGGATCGGGTCAGAGGCCTACTTGTTTTGAGTGCGGAGTTCAGGGACACTTCAGGAAGGAGTGTCCAAAGCTGAAGAACAACAAAGGCAACCGTGGTAATCAAGATGGGAGGGACACTGCCCCAGCAAAAGTGTATGCGGTGGGACGTGCGGGGACTAACCCAGACTCCAACGTTGTGATGGGTACGTTCCTTCTAAACAACCGCTATGCTTCTGTTTTATTTGATACTGGGGCAGATAGGAGCTTTGTGTCTACTACATTTAGTTCCCAAATGGATATCATGCCATCTACGTTAGATCACTATTATGATGTCGAACTAGCTGACGGGAGGATAATTGGGTTAAACACTATCCTTAGGGGTTGCACATTAAATCTCTGAACCTCCATTCAACATAAAATTAATGCCCGTAGAACTTGGTAGTTTTGACGCTATAATTGGGATGGATTGGTTGGCAAAGTACCAAGCGGTCATTGTATGTGCCGAGAAGATTGTTCGCATCCCCTAGAGAAATAAAACCTTAATCATACATGGTGATGGAAGTAACCAGGGAAATGTGACACGATTAAACATCATTTCGTGCACTAAAACGCAGAAGTACATGGAAAAGGGATTTCCTATCTTTTTGGAACATGTCGCTGCAAAAGAGGTTGAAGACAAGTCTGAGAAGAAGCGACTTGAGGACGTACCAATAGTTCAAGACTTTCCTGAAGTATTTCCTGAGGACTTGCCGGGTCTTCCTCCGACACGACAAGTGGAGTTTCAAATTGATTTGGTACCTGGTGCTGCATCTGTAGCACGGGCACCTTATCGATTGGCGCCTTCTGAAATGAAAGAGTTATCTGAGCAACTGAAAGGGCTATCCAATAAAGGCTTTATAAGACCCAGTTCCTCACCTTGGGGAGCTCTGGTCTTGTTTGTCAAGAAGAAGGATGGATCATTCTGGATGTGCATTGACTATCGGGAATTAAACAAACTGACAGTGAAGAACCGGTATCCACTTCCCAGAATTGATGATTTATTTGATCAGCTTCAATGGTCGAGTGTCTACTCGAAAATCAACCTAAGGTCAGGTTATCACCAACTAAGGGTTCAAGAAGAAGACATTCCGAAGACTACCTTCAAAACTCGTTACGGCCATTACGAATTTCAAGTTATGCCGTTTGGTTTAACAAACGCACCTGCCGTATTCATGGACCTTATGAATCGGGTGTGCAAACCGTATCTGGATAAATTTGTGATTGTCTTTATTGACGATATTCTAATATACTCGAAGAACAAGCAAGAACACGAAGAGCACCTTAAACTAATTTTAGAGTTGCTTAAGAAAGAGGAGTTGTATGCAAAATTTTCCAAGTATGAATTTTGGATTCCCAAAGTACAGTTCCTCGGTCACATGATCGATAGTGAAGGAATTCATGTGGATCCAGCCAAGATTGAATCCATAAAAGATTGGACATCTCCTAAGTCACCAACGGAGATTCGTCAATTTTTAGGTCTTGCTGGGTATTACCGGAGGTTCATTGAAAGGTTTTCAAAGATCGCCAAACCAATGACTAAGCTTACCCAGAAGAAGGTTAAGTTTGAGTGGGGTGATAAATAAGAATCAGCTTTTCAACTGTTGAAGCAAAAGTTGTGCAGTGCACCAATCCTTACATTACCTGAAGGAAGCGAAGATTTATTCGCATACTGTGACGCTTCAAAGAAGGGTTTGGGCGCTGTGTTGATGCAAAGAGAAAAGGTGATTTCTTATGCATCACGTCAGTTCAAAATTCATGAGAAGAACTATACAACGCATGATTTGGAAATTGGAGAAGTAGTGTTTGCTCTCAAGATTTGGAGGCACTATCTGTACGGAACCAAGTGTACAGTGTTCACTGATCATAAGAGCTTACAACACATTCTTGATCAGAAGGAACTAAACATGAGACAACGTCGATGGTTAGAATTACTTAGTGATTACGATTGCGATATTCGTTATCACCCGGGGAAAGCCAATGTCGTTGCTGATGCTTTGAGCAGGAAAGAACGAGAACCACCGTTAAGAGTTCGAGCCTTAGTTATAACTATTAGTTTGGACCTTCCCAAACAAATCTTGAATGCTCAGACTGAAGCACGAAAAACAGAGAACATCAAGAATGAAGATGTTTGAGGAATGTTGGTTGAAAATGCTAGAAATCCAGAGGCAATTAGGACGGAAAAGTTGGAACCCCGTATGGATGGAACCCTATGCCTCAATGGCAGGAGTTGGCTACCTTGTTATGGCGATTTGCGGACTGTGGTCATGCACGAGTCCCATAAATCAAAGTACTCTATACATCTGGGTTCTGACAAAATGTACCAAGATATAAAGAAGCTATATTGGTGGCCCAATATGAAAGCCGACATCGCCACCTATGTTA
>BQNB010123977.1:0-20010 GCA_026074375.1 Tanacetum coccineum
AAAACCCGATGTTAATTTCCTTGTAATTTCTTCCTAGCTCCTTGCTAGTGTTTTAATGAATCTGCTGTTCAAAAAAAAACCAAAATGCATTTATCATAGTCATCGTCACTGTCATATCTAAATGTTTGCTTGCATCATGTTAATTAAAAAAACAAAACAAAAACAAAAACCACGGCAAAAAACCTCGCAGCAACACACAGGTGTAAACCCTCTCGTTTATATCAGACACCACTTAAACACTCTTTAGATGTAACATTGATTCAGGTTAATCTCTTTGCTTCTCTTTTATTATGGGAAGTATTACATCCCTCAAATGTGTTCTTACACAAGAACACCTTGATGCTATTTGTGCAAAATATTTTGTTCCGGAGGAAGTTCATCCTCAATTGCCAAGCCCTGATGCCACCATGCATGAAAGACCAGCTGGTAAAGTTAGAATGTATACCCGATTCTTCGATTATGCCAACTATCGTATCCCGTTTTCTACCTTCTTCGTGTCTGTTCTCACCCACTTTCGCATTCCGTTTTCCCAATTGTCTGTATTTGGATCTGCCAAGGTTTCTCATTTTGAAATCCTGTGCCGCGTTTGTAACATTGAACCTAGTGTTAGTCTGTTCCGCTACTTCTATACGCATAATTACAAAAATGGCTGGTTTGGGTTTACTAAGCGCCCGAACGTCCGTGCTTGTTATTCCAAGAATTTGGATTCCGTGAAGAATTGGAATGACCATTTTTTCTGGGTTGATGAGTTTGTGGTTCCTGCTAACGCTCGGTTTAGTTGGTTTTCGGGTTCCAATATTGTTAAAGATCGAGCTCCTGCCCCCTCTGAATATAATGTGGAGCATGTTAATGCCCTTATTGCTCAAGCCTCTCCGTTCCTTAGGTTCCCGGAAGAATTTCTTTGCTGGGTTGGCATAAGCCGTAATTACCTTTTGAATAAAGATACTTACCCCCGCTTTGAGTATGAGAACGGAGAGGGTGGGTCTTATTTTCCGTACACACTTTGATTATTGCTTTTGTTTTTTCTGTTTTTCTTGTTTCCTTACTCTTTTTCCCTGTTGTCCTTTGCAGAGATGGATTTGAATGCTTTTATCCGTACCGCTGACCCCCGTAAGGTGAGGATTGTTGAAAGAGCAAGAGCTGAAAATGAAAGGCCTATTGTTACGGTGGCTAAACATCGTACCGTGACCCTACTTCCGACCTCGGTGGTTCGTTCTTCCGGAGAGTTGTCGGCTAGTGTGGAGAGAGAATTTGTTGGAGATGCAAGTGTTGGTGATGGTGGAGATCAGGGGTTTGATTCCGTTGGTGGTCAGGATAATGTTGAACCAATCGTGCCTATCACTGAGCATGTTGAAACTGAAACACCTGGGCCCAAACGTACAAAGAAAAAGAGGGTTATCCGCGGGAGTGAAAGGACGCCTGCTGCTTCCCATCCACCTAAAAGGTTGAGAGCCGACTATGGAACCACTGGCGGTTCCGCTACTGGAGGTAAGTCCCCTAGTGTCCTTAACAGGTTGCTCCAAGATTCTCGATTAATGGTAGAACAGGGTGTCCCCGCTCTCCCTACCTTACCCTTTATTACTTCATCCGTGACAGCTTCACCTTTGGAGGAGGGCAGAGACCATACTGACTCCATGACTAGTCCTTTTTTGCGAACTGTGGGTCCCTTCGCAAGGTTTGTAGTTTCTATTGATTCTTTAATCACTTTTTTTTTCTCCTTTTTTTTTTTTTTCTTTTTTCTTGTTTTTTTTTCTTTTTAGGCGCTAAATTGCGGATCCTGAGGTTTGATTTTCTTGTCAGGTCTGCTGTTCGGTTATGACTGAGGCCACCACTGTTGCTACTATTGCTACTACAGTTGCTATTCCTGCTGATGTTGGCAAGGATAAGAGTGTGCCGCATCCGTCCGTTTTTGGTTCTTCTAGTTCATCTAAGAAGACGGATCGTACTCTTAGTCTTTTTACAGGAAGGTCAGGTAGTGATTTTGCTGCCGGGAGTATTCGTACGGAGGAGGTTACAGATGCTTGTTTGGAGGAAATCTATGTTCCTGAGTGGACCGTGACCAAGGGTTTTGAGCTTAATGATGGCCATTCTTGTGCCAATATGATTGATCATTTCACTCCTCCTGCTTTCTTCAAAACTGTTCGCGGAATGGAGCACGAACAATTATTTGCTGAGTTTAATGTGTCCGCCGCACGCAATTTAAGTTTGAGCTCCGAGGTGAGAATGCGTGCGGAGTACAATATTTTGGAGAAAAGGAAATGGAGATCCCTTGCTGAGGAGAAGGATTGTTTGTTGGGGGCGAAAGATAAGGAGATTGAAGAGTTGAGGTCTCAATTGCTAAAGGCAAAGGAGGAGTCTGTGGAGGTAGCCCAACTCCGTGCTCGGGTTTCCAGCCTTGAGGCCACTGAGGGTTCGCTTCGAGGCGAAGTTGCTTCCGCCAAGGAACACAACGGCCTTCTTGAGCAAGAATGTGGTTCTTTGAAATTAAAGGTGACGAGCCTCGAATCTATTATTGCTGAAAAGGACCGTGAACTTTCTGACTTAGGAGCGTCCTCTTCTTCCTTGAGGTCTCAGAACCAAAGTCTTGTAAATCAGGTATAGTTTTCCGTCCTTAACTGTTCTCTTCGTATTTTTGTGTTTTCCTCCTCTCATATATACATACATATATTTTTTAGGTGCATGAGCTGGAAAACTATTCCACGGAATCTCCGTGATGGAGTAGAGATGTATGAGGAAGCATGAAAAAACCATTAGAGGAATTTCAAGACAACCTTATGAGACCTCTCGAGACTAGGTTAGCCGAGATTGATGCTGATTTCACCAGGTGTTGTATGCGCTTTCAAGAGAGTTTCCATCCGCACCTCCTCAACGTCGTTGCAGGGCGAAGATGGTTACTAACTCACGGGATGAAACTTCTTATGGCTAAGTGTCTCAATTCGACTGAGTATATGGAGGCTCTCGGACATGCTTTTGGCCGTGCTATAGAGAAAGGAATGCAGGAGGGCCTGGCAGCTGGGATTGAGCACGGACAAGCTGGCAGATGTTTAACTGATCTTGAAGCTTATATTCCCTCCGCGGAGGTTGACTTTAATTCTGCTGTCCGTGATCTTCGCGACCTGGACTTTCCGCTTCTTCGGGAACTATCCAATAAGAAGGATGCCAGCACATGGGATATTATGGATCTTCTTCGCTTGGATGATGCCATGGCCGAGGCCTTAGGGATGACTGATCTTCAACCTGATGTGAGTCAACTAATGGTTCCCATTCATCATAAGCAGGATAGGGTCGTTATTGGGAGCCAAGCATTGTCTGTTGCTTTGGATATTTGTCGCGGAAGGGTGGAGAAGATGGAAAGAAATCTTGTTGAGCGTCTCCCCTTCTTGAAAGATGTATTTGTCTCCTTAGATCATCCTTTGTCCGCTGAGGCTTTGATTGAGCCGCCGGTTGAGGTTCCTGCTACTAATGTTTTATCTACCGTGGTCATTGTTCCCCCTTCTGGTCCTTCTGTTTC
Source organism: Tanacetum coccineum (assembly GCA_026074375.1). Lineage (NCBI taxonomy): Eukaryota > Viridiplantae > Streptophyta > Magnoliopsida > Asterales > Asteraceae > Tanacetum > Tanacetum coccineum. Next base: position 3,512 of record BQNB010123977.1, read on the forward strand.
TGTAGAAGATTATGAGAATCCTGATTTAGTGGACGTGGTTCCGAAGAACGTTACTCCAGGACCAGAAGGTGAAGAAAATATCGATGCTTCAACCGGAGGTGATCTTGCGTTTTCCAAATTAGATGATGAAGCTAGAGATGTTGTCCTGTAGGTGTATTTGCTTTTTCCTCCGTGGTCGCATGTGACCTTGCGGTTTTTTTTATAATTAACATACCACGGCTATTAACAGTTAGGCCCGTTATGGTGCTTTTTATACCGCGGCCGCATGTGGCCTTTTTGTGGCGGTATTTTGTATGTAACCACTTTTGCAACACTTTAAGTTTGAACATGTCTGTTATATGTAAATGTTGTTGCTGTCTTTTTATATCACGTTTGATATCTTTAGTAGGACGATCTTGTTTGAATATTTTGTGGGTTATTCTCCCGGTACCGGGTTTGCAATACCTCTTATGTACTTTGAGCTAATTGTGAGGTTACTCATCCTTTTGTTACACGGAATAACATTGATGGAGGCGTGCTCCGTGTGTGCGCGGCTTAATCACAATAAATGACTTTGCAAAGTAATAAGATAGAATTTTTCAAAGCATAACTTGTGAAGGTAGCTAATCTTCACTTTTTTCATTAAAATTAAAATCATATTACACGATATTTAAAAATTACTACAAGGAATAAAGATAAAAATGCTCTTCCCATCACGGAGTCCGTATGGTTAGGCTGCTTACACTTTGTGTATATAACACTTCTTGAGATTGCAAACGTTCCAGGTTCTCGGGAGTTCTCTTCCGTTGCGGTCTTTTAACTTGTACGATCCCTTCCCAAGTGCTTCTGTGACTTCGTACGGGCCTTCCCACTTGGGTCCTAACTTTCCAGTATCTTCTACACGGCTTGCTTCGTTGCTCCGGTACACCAAGTCTCCTGGCTTGAAGCTTGCATTTCTAACTTTGGTGTTGTAGTATTTTTCCATTTGCCTCTTGCTTTTTGCTTCTCTTATCGCTGCTTGCTCTCGCTTTTCTTCTAGCAGTTCTAAGTTGATTTCCAATGCTTCATCATTTTCGGCCATGTTTACTTCTGCTGTCCTAAACGTGGGCATTCTAATTTCCGCCGGGATGACAACTTTCGTTCTGTAAGTTAACGAGAACGGAGTGTCTCCGTTACTGGACTTGATCATGGTACGGTGTGCCCAAAGTACATGAGAAATTTCTTCCAACCAATTCTTGTTGTCTTTGCCCAATCTTGCTTTTATTCCTTCCCCCAAACTCCTGTTTGCTCTTTCCTCCAGTCCATTTGTCTGAGGATGTTTTACGGAAGCAAAATGTTATCGAATGCATAATTTTTCACACCAATCTTTGAAGGGGTTATCTCGAAATTGTTTCCCATTGTCGGATATAATTTCTCCTGGAAGACCAAATCTGCATACTATATTTTCCCATACGAACATTTTTACTTGGTTTCCTGTGATAGTTGCTACTGGTTTTGCTTATATCCACTTGGTAAAGTAATCCATGGCCACTATTAAAAATTTAATCTTGCCAGGTCCTTCCGGGAAAGGTCCAGCTATGTCAATACCCCATTTGTAAAATGGCCACGGAGATGTGATCGGATTTAATTTTTCCTGCGGATTTCTTGGGACGGGTTTGTGCACTTGGCATTTCTGACATGCTTTTATAAGCGCCCTTGCGTCCTTGTGCATTGTCGGCCAGTAATAACCGGTCCTCAGAGCTTTGGCAATGACGGATCGTGTGCCCGCATGCATGCTACACGAGCCTTTATGTATTTCTCGCAAGACGTAGTTTGCTTGTGAAGGTCCTACACATCGAAGCCATGAGCCTAGAAAGGATTTTTTGTATAGTATTCCGTTGATGATGGCGAAATGTTGTGATTACGCTTTATCGCCCTTGCTTTTTTCTTTTCGCTGGTAAAGTTTGTGTACGTGAGGTATTCATGAATTGGGGTCATCCAGGTATCCCCTTCTTCCTCTACCACGGCGAGCACCTCTCTTTCGTTTACGGATTTTTCTTTCAATTCCTCCACCAACACCTGTTTGCTGAGATGTGCAAAGCTGGTGGACGCCATTTTGCTTAGTGCATCCGCCTTTTTGTTCTTGCTTCTTGGGACTTGCTTTATTGAGAACGCTCGGAAGGTACTAGTCAGTGCTTTTACCTTTTCTAAGTATTTGATCATGTCTGTTTCTTTTGCGATGTAAGTCCCATTTACTTGGTTTGCTACCAGTTTTGAGTCCACATTCACTTCGAGGTTTTTGACACCCATTTTTTCCGCTATTCGCAATCCCGCTATCAATGCTTCATATTCTGCTTCATTGTTAGTTGTTTCAAACTGGAATCTTAAAGCGTATGTGAACTCTACTCCCTCCGGATCCGTGAGTATCACTCCTGCTCCGCATCCGTCAACGCAAGATGACCCGTCCGTGAACAAGGTCCACCGTGCTGGGAGCGGTTCCTCTTCTTTTGCGGAGTCGTCTTGACCTTCTTCCTCTGGTCTTTCTACGATAAAATCGGCTAATACTTGCCCTTTCACAGATACTCTTGGCCTATAATGTATACCAAACTCCCCTAATTGTATGCTCCACTTTTGCATCCTACCAGCGACTTCCGGGTTTGATAGTATGTTTTTGATGGGTTGATCTGTTATTACTGTGATAGGGTGAGCTTGGAAGTATCTTCTTAGCCTTTTGCTTGCATGTACTAATGCCAGCACCAATTTTTCCATGGCGGTGTAGTTTACTTCCGGGCCCCTTAGCGCCCGGCTGACAAAGTATATTGGCATCTGTCTGGCTTCTCTTTCCGTCATTAGTACGGCGCTCACCGCTTCCTTGGATGCTGCCAGGTAGACAATGAGTTCCTCTTGTTCTTCTGGAGCGGTGAGCATAGGTAACTTTGCTATATGTTCCTTCATTTGTTTGAATGCAGCTTCCGCTTCCTCCGTCCATAGAAAGTCACTCTTCTTTGTGCATTTTTTCAAAGTTTTGAAAAATGGTAATGATTTCTCCGCTGACTTTGCTAAGAACCTGTTTAAGCTTGCCAATTTTCCATTTAACTTCTGCACGTCCTTCAGGCATTTTGGTGATTGAAGGCTTAATACGGCGTCTACCTTGTCCGGGCAAATCTTAATGCCTTTAGTATTGACCTGGTATCCTAAGAACATTCCTTCCTCAACTCCAAAGGTGCACTTTTTTGGGTTCAGTTTCATGTTGATTTTTCTTCTGAGCGTCGTTAAATGTTTCAACTATGTCGCGGACAACCATCATCCCTCCGTGCGGCTTTTGTATGACCTAGATCATCCACAATACCTCGAGTATACTACCGATCTGTCCGAGTACTGTTTTGTCCACTAGCCGCAGATAAGTTGCTCCGCGTCCTTAGCGAAAGGTAATTTGTGTAGCAAAAAAATGCCTGTGATTTGTAAAGAACGCGTCCTTTTCTCATCTCCTCTGCCATTTTTATTTGGTGATACACCTAGTAGCTTTCCAGAAGCATTTTGAATGGGAATCCACACAAGGAATCGACCTTCAAATCTATTTCCGGCAAAGGGTAACCTCCTTGGGACATGCCCTATTGAGGTTCTATAAAATCAACACACATTTCTCCAACTGTTGTCACTCTTACTTATACCACACCGGTTGGAGAGCCAATCATGAAAAAAGCCTTATCTATAGTTTTCTTCTTATCTATTGTGTGGTCATCATCTACATACTCATGTAACTCAACAACATGTGATTATGCATTAGACATGAAAAAAAAATACTTAACTACGTAATTGCGGAAGACTAGAAGAGATACAACAACGATGATAATGAAGATCATTTTATTTTAAAAAATAATGAATATAACGTTTAATCTCTACTTCCTGCAACGGTGACAATGTTTTCCAGCAACTCCAAGGTATAGGGCAAGGAACAATCATAAGGTTTGGAGAAGCTGGACAACCAAAGTTTATAAGAGCAGATAAATAAAGTCTAGTATTTTTCCCTTTTTGAAAATTGAAGGTCTTTTTTTGAAAAAAAATTAGACAAATGAAAAGCCTGTGAGAGTATTGTATTATTGATATGTATTTATAGGGTTATATGGAACATACTAGAAATCATAAAACCCTAATGGACCCAACCCACATTCGGGCTTGGGCCGTTATATCCTCTAATACTCCCCCGCAATCCGAGCGGTGAAATCGCGAAAGCTCGGATTGAATGAGGAAACTAAATAAACATTAGACAATAAAAGTTTTGTTGATGAAGACCTTTGACAGCAAGCGGAGATAACTCTTCACTTGTTGATGAAAGCTTGGACTGATCTTCAAACAGCAACAAAATCAAACCGTCGCACACGAACATAATTAGTTGTTGAAGAAATCCGCCAACATGCGGAGATAAATCTTCAAGCGAACTGATAAACATAGATAAAACAAAGATTTTTTTATACGAGATAACCCAAAGTATCTCGAAACATAAACGATAACCCAAAGTATCTCGAAACATAAACGATAACCCAAAGTATCCTAACATTCATGTGGATTTGTGACCTAGCACAAATCACCAACACAAATAACAATCGTGCAAATTTGTGACCTTAGCACAAATAACAAGCATATGGATTTGTGACCTTAGCATAAATCACCAACACAAAAAAATAAAAATAAAACAAACAATAAAATAACTATTTTTTAACAATAAACAAAAATAGATGTTGAGGAAGAGCACCGCCATACAAAGCACCATGATGCAACTCTCTTTTTTTATTGGGTAGATGTCCTTGTGTTATTCAATAGCTACTCACAACCACATGGACTGCTTCTTTTTTCTAATCTGACTCATCACTATCACCTTATTGCATGATATTTATTTTTTCCTTCATAATCAAGAAGAAACGGTAAAGCAGCAGAAGAAGAAGAAAAATGACGACAGATTTAGTTTTAGGAGTTTTAGGGTTTGACGGGGTGGTTTAGAGAGGCGGCTCAACGCAGCTACCTAGGTCTGAGGATCAGACCCGCTCCGATTCTATGTTGAATGATAGAAACCCCTGTAGGTTATAAGCTATTATTGAGCACTATTTATAGATTACAAGGTAGAGTAAACCTTAGTGGACCCGAAGCCCATAAACCGGGCTCTGATACAATGTTAGACAATGAAAACCCCGTGAGAGTATTGTATTATTGATATGTATTTATAGGGTTACATGGAACATACTAGAAATTATAAAACCCTAATGGACCCAACCCACATTCAGGCTTGGGCCGTTATATCCTCTAATAGGTATTAGAGGTGAAAAGAGATATGCCCAAGTCTAACCGATTCAGAGAGTATTTAGACATTTTTACCCCTGAATCTGAATAAAAAACAAGCACCCAAATCCCTTATAAGCTCTGAGTCAGTCAGAGATCAAAGATGTTCAGACATTTTCTTAGAAAACAAACACAACCTTATCATGATTTGGATACAGTTAACTGCATTTAGAAAGGTTTTAGTTTAGAGATGATCCAATTAGTATCATCTTTAGTTTTCTAGATGGTTTCATAACATGCATATTAACCAAGTCTTAGTTGAAAAAATTAGGGAATCTAATTGTCAGCTTTAGAAATATTAGCTAACAAATAAAGTAACGGTCATTATAGATATAGTGTCAGTTTTCTTGTTTATGGAACTTTGTAATACATGTTATAGACTAGTCGGGATCACGGGCTTGAGAGTTAATCTAATATTTTACGTGTTATGGGCCAAAAGCCAACCAAAGCCGAGTTTGACTAATCCCATTTATCCTAGGCGAGTTATGTCTTATGTAACACTATATAAACTCTTCTCCTTATACAGAGATGGTGTTGGTTCTCATTTTATTTAAGTGAAATCACCCACCTTCTTCTCTCTACCTTTCTCTCTCTACATCTTATCTCGTCCACTTTCTCTCTCTAGAATTACATATTGTTTTGTGTGTGTGATTGTGAAATAGGTTAGTATTTACGGACAACAAGTGGTATCAATCGCACGAGGTAGATTTAAGGGTGATTTGTGGTTCGTTTTTGCTTATTCTTTGGTCTAAACTCACGGTTTGAAACAACAAGACAAAAACCCATAAAAACCCTTCTTTTTGACGTTTAATCTCATCAATTTTATGTTTTTATGTTACCTTAAAGTGTTTTGAACAAGATTAAAGCATAAAGTTTAAAACTTTACATTAAAATTTGTTGTTTTTAGTTTAAAAAGTCATGTTTCGAATGAAATAAAAAGACACATAAAAATCCTCTTTTTAACGTGTTAATGTTATAAAGTTTATATTTTTATGTTACTTTAGAGTGTCTAGGACAAGATTATAACATAAAGTTTTAAGCTTGAAGTGTAAAAGTTGTTGTTTTTTAGATTAAAAGAGTCGTGCGGTTTATTCGAAAAATAGGCGAGTTAATAGTACTAAAGGACATGCGAGTTCATCTTGTTCGAATCAGGCGAGTTAACAACTTTTGATGCGAGTTCCGAAACACTTTTTAAGTGACTTGATAAGCGAGTTTGGAAACCCTCTTTTAGCGAGTTTAGAATATCAAATTTTGGCGAGTTTAGAATTTCAAGTTTGAGCCCGTTAACCAAGCGAGTTCGAATCAAGGCGAGCTTCCAAGTGAACTTCAAGCGAGTTAAAACTTCATCAGGCGAGTTAACTTGTTATACTCAGGCGAGTTAAGGTTATAACCTAGGCGAGATAAAAACAATATGCGAGTTAACTCAAGATTCTTACTCAGGCGAGTTAGGGTTTGCATTAAAAGCGAGTTAGGGTTTGCACTACAAGCGAGTTATGGTTTGCATAACCGGAGAGTTAAGGGTTTGCACAACAGGCTAGTTAACTTACTATTTAGAAAAAAAAATTCAAGCATAAAAAGTGTTTTTTATATTATGATAAAATTTTAATGGTCGTTTTGTATATATAAATATATAGAATATATATATATATATATATATATAGGTTTTCGGTTCATATTGCCAAACCCATATCCAACCCGAAAACCAAATTTGTAGTTCGGTTTTAGCAAATTTGGTTCGATTATTAGTTTGGTTCTGTGGAAACCGTAGGAGGGGGGGTGAATACGTTTCCAATTAATAAATTTAAATCTTTTGTATCAATTCACCAATCAAGTTTGACGCAATATGAGAAGTTTTGATTATAGATCTATAATTACTAATACATAATCTAACAATACAATCACTCTTACAATATTTACTACAAAGAACTACACAACCATAAGTAACACAATATACACAACAATCCACGCAATCATGATCACAATGCAAGTATAAAAGTAAAGCGATAAATGTAAAGAAATAAGTAAAGCGAAAGGTAAAAGAAAATGCAAACCGGACACGGTGATTTATAGTGGTTCGGTCACGAAGCTCCTCTTCGCCCTACTCCACTCCCCGAGTATCCAACTCGAGAGTTACTTCACTAATCAACAAGCTCCCTTTCGGCGGAGAAAACCTTATAACGTTGCTTACATTATTTTCTGACACTAAGCTAGATGTCGAGTTCTTCTTCGGGTACAACCAAACCCGTTATGTTTTATGGCCCAACATAACAAACCTTGTGTTTTATGGCCTAAACACATAAACCGCGTCGCTTACATTATTTTTCGACACTAAGCTAAATGTCGAGTCCTAATCTTAGCTAGAACCAATCTACCACTTCACCAATGTATTTTGAGGCCTAAAATACTAACCAACACACAATCAACCCTTCCGAATATATACTCCATTCGGATCTACACACTACTAAAGATTGGAAGACATGGACTCGATCTATATGTAACAAATGTTACAAATGGACTAACTAGACTACATAACTTCGTATCTTGACGATGACGAAAGTTCTTCTCTTGCACTTGAGGGAAGAAGGAAAGGATAGAAGATTGGATCACATTTAAACAAGATTAAACAAGTTAAATGATCAAAGATTTAGAGAGATTTTAGTGAGATTTAGAGAGAGAAAGAACTGAAAAAATCTGTGCAAAAGGTTCTCAAAATAATTGCAAGTGACCCACTATTTATAGGAGCTGAAAAATAGTCTGTCAGACAGCGGTGGCCCCCAGATATATTAGGGGGCCGCCGACATATTTAAGGGACCGCCCCGATAGACGATCCTGTTTTTGTCTTTTTGTGGTGAAGGTTAAATCTGGTGAAAATCTGACTTGTTTTAGGGAGGAAAAGACCAGATTTGAAATTTGAAATAATTACCACATAAAATATATCTTTATAATTTAAAAATAATTTGTCTAAATAATTTTTGAGAAATTGTTTTGTTATATTTACAAAATATAAAGTTTAAGACAAAAACTTATTTCTTTGATCATCCTACAAGTTTAATGTTGATTGTACATACCTTACGTGAATTACGTCGGGTGTAGACAAATAATTTGAGTTCTTTAGTATATATATATATATATAATACTAGGTAAACCTTTGACAAATCACCCTTAACCAAGGCAACAAGTCAAAAAGTTCACAAACAAAATATATATTCGAAAGTATCGATTTTTCACTTTAAAACCAATAAAGTTCAAAACCGGACCCAGGTCGTTTTATTTCCCGACGAGGTGTGAATTGAGAATCGAGAATCGGTTTGTGGGACAATGCTTGAATAATCACAAATTGGGTTTGGTTTTCTAATTCTACGGGAAAAAGCAATTAAAGGGCACGCTAAACTAAAAACGGAAGCAATTACGAAATTAAAAACAATAACGGGAAAGTAAAAACGCGAGCAAATAACTAACTATATCAAATTTTAACCCTAAAAATTCAAACTTAATTTTTAAACCTTCTAAACGTTAAAAGAAAATTTTCTAAAAAAGAATTACATTTTTTTTACTTTTACATAATTTTTTATGAATTAAAAAAAACACTTTTAATGAAATAAATTGAAAAAAAAATACTAAATTAATTCCTAAAAATCTCAAAAAAATCAGGAAAAGTTCTTTTAACAGTGCTTAGCTTAAGAAAAATAAAATGGAGAAAGTGGCTTATCCATAGCTGGAAAAAGCCTTAAAGGGCTGATAAGCTAAAAATGGCAAAATAACAGACAATAAGCTATACCTAATAAGCACTATGGAACAAAAATAAGCAAATAAAATGAGCTAAACTAAGCTTAAACTGACAAATTCATTTAACATACTTTTATACTTAAAATCATAAACTAAAAGTGCTAATAAGCTTAAATAAGCTCTAATCTAAACAAAATAAGCTAACAACACTTAAACCTATCCTAATAAGCAAATCTAAACACAACTAAAGCAAATCCAATAAGCCAATAAGCTCAGAAAAGCAAATAAGCAACTATGGTTAAAAATACTAAAACAGCCTACAAGGGCACTTTCTAGCTTATTTTTAAGCTAGAGAATGGATCCTTATGGATTTTTGACTTATAGCACTAAAAATCTTATACAATAAGCTATCTAAATCATCAATCAGAAAACATTTTGAAAATCAAATTAGCTGTTTAAAAGCTAAATGAAAAGGGCTGTGACACTCAGTATGAGCTGAGTTTTTTTTCAAAATTTTGAAAAGATAAAAAGCTAAATGCAGGCCTAATTTTAGACTAGTAAATGACTTTTAAAACTAAATAAGCTCAAACAAATTAAGCCTGATACCTAAGGAGATTGTGCAAGAAATTTCAAAACCTAAAACTATTTCTAACTTATCTAAATTTGCTAATGAAAAATGGATTTTAAACTTTGAAAATGGACTTGATAACTTTGACAGATTTTAACCAAAACCACAATAGCAAATGCACACTTATGGTAACCAAATTCTACTGCATTTTGACACTAATAACAACACCAAAACAACACTTAAAAGCAAATTTAAAAGTCTTAATCAAATAAGCTATATAAAACTGTTTTTGAACCACAGATTTAAGTACCTTATAGATAAAACCTAAAAACTGACTTTAAGACTTTAAAACTCTTAAAAATAGATTAGAATGACTAAAAAAAGCTTGCATAAGTTTGCTTAATGACCTAAACAGGTTTTAAACACAATTTGACCCACTTTGCCTCTTAACCCAAACACCCCTTTAAGGTATGAAAACTGAATTTAAAGCTAAGACAAGTTAAGACTTACATCCAACTAAATCATATATGTATAATAAAGACATAATAAGCATTTAAAAAGCAGAAATAATCAACTTTAAGCAGTAAATAAGCAATGCAATAAGCAAACAGTAAATGAGATTTAAAACTTGAAAATGAGAACTTACAATTTCCTTTGCTTTTGGTTAAGAACTTAAACACCCAAAACAACTTATAAACCATTCCTAAAGCTTCCCATGAAGCACTAACCCATGGCCATCCATGATAAACCATGGTCTATGATTCTTGAAGATTTTGATGGATGTAACAGTGAACTTAAGAAAAACTCTTTTGGAAAAGGTTTTAATGAATGAAACAGGTTCTATAAGCTTATGAAAGCTTATAGAAGTGACTTGTAAATAGAATTGAGCTTAAGTGTATAAGAACTACAATGAGACATAATTTAAGAAAACTTGAAACCTTGAATTTGTATTAACTTTAAAAGATGATTACAAAGCTTGAAATTTAAAGACAATAAAGTAAAATAAACTGTAAATTAAGTAAAGAAAAACATTTTTACACTACTCCTAAAATTACATTATCAAAACTGAAATAAGTTAGTCTATTTATAGCCGAATTCTAGCTAGCACTTGTGCTTGTTGTGTAAGAAGCTTCAAAGCTTCCATCTCAGCCATAAAAAATTCTTGGTCACCAAGTCAAATGATCCTCACCCTTGAATTCTTGTCTTTTATCTTTGACGAATGGGGTTGTGTGGGATTGCCAAGGTGGTTTTGTTGTGTTATGAGGTGAGGTTTGATGGGAGAGTGATAGGTTTGGGAGGTTGTGGGGAAAAAGAGGAAAGAGACGGGTGAACAGTATCAATGGCGGGAAAGGGGAGGGGGGGAATAATCACAGGGATAAGGTTTTGTGTTTGTGTTTAACGGGTGTTAGCCCTGTTTTCCTTATGTGTTTGCACCGTTAGTCCTTTTGGACTGACACTGTTAGTCCTTTTGGACTAACGGTGTGAAGGGGATAAGGACCTTTGGTGTAAATGGGTTAAGGGGTTAATGGTTAAGTGTTTTGGGCTTAATGTTGGGCCGGGTATAATTTAAAAGGGTTTAGGGCTTATTTATTTTGTAAGACTTTTTAGATAAAGTCTTAATGGGCTGACTTGGCCTATTAATTTGGGTACAGGTTAGCCCAATAAGATTTCTTCGTTCCCAGTTTCGCCTTTGACTTTGACTTTTTGACTTTGACGCTCATTTCATTCCCGTGCTCGGTTTAGTTCGTTTTGGCTTCGTTTTTGTCCTTTATTGAATATCCGGTACCTACACAGTATATATAGCAAAACAAGCATATATTTGGCATTTTATGTCCGTTTTTGATCATTTGAGGTCGTTTTATTAGGTAAAAAGTATGTGTATTTAAACACATACCAAAATCCCCCATACTAAGATATTGCCGCGTCCTCACGCAATGCCATAAGTAAACACTTAGAAAAACTAAGAATCTCAATCCCCCTCGACTAATTACCTCGAAAAGTAGCTAAGTGTTCATCAAGGGGAATTAAAGAATCATTAGTTTTGAAAAGCCCCGTTTTGACCATTTTTAAACATTTACACTTATTACCAAATATATTTTTGTATTTTTCCATTTTTCTCATTTTTTTTTTCTTTTTGTACTTTTCTTTTTTAAGCAACTAACTAACATGTTTGGACTTTCGTTATTTTTATAAGTTTTAGGGTCACAGAACAAGAAGCACTTTAATCCTAAAATGCCTAAAAAAGGATAAATTCATCGTTCCTGACTTTTCACCCATCCCAAACTAGGCTAAAAAACGAAATCACCGTTACATACAAGCTAAGATGATAACACTACTCATACTTGTACCTTGTGAAACTTTTCGCTCCCAAAAATTATTATATCTTAGGTGAATGAGCTAATTTCGAATTTCAACCATAGATCAAACGTTTTGCAAAATTTCTATGCTCCACGTTCCACCCAAAAGTAATAAGTTTGAAGGCGAGATCATCCCATGTAGCGACTTTCATCCCCTAACCTACGGCTTAAGTGACCAGGCTTTTGAACCCAAGAGTACGACTAGTAAGGGACTACGGACTTCGGTTCTTCGGTTTCAACACCTTTGGATTTCTCGTTTATAAAATCACAACTTAAAACGAAATAGTCTTAGTTCAAAAGCATATTTAAATTTAAGAAAAAAAGATTTTACCTATATTTATCAAATCAAATTTATTACACTTAATATAATTACACATCCTTTAAACTAAGTAAATCCTCGACCTTTTAGAAGGCTGCAACGTCGGTTGTGAGCCGGTAAGATGCAGCAAACTTTTATCAGTCTTGGATAATTACTACGTGCCTTATTTACAAGACTGCAACATCGATTGTAAGCCGGCAAGATGCAGTAAACTTTTATTAGCCCATAATTATTATTATTATTATTACCTCATTTTTTTAACACTTTATATTACCCTGATATAGAGAAAATTTCTTTTTAGAAAATTTAAGTATAAATTTGAACTAAGACTAAAATTATTGATATCGACCATACTTTAAAAATCGTTGATATAAGTTTAATTTTTGAATAGAGCACGTATTATTAGTCCGGTTAGAAGCTTATGGGAGAGAAAACCAAAAACTACACTTATGAGCTCTTAAGATTTCCAACTAATCATTGCTTAACATCTAACTCATAATTAACTATATCATTTCTCGTTCTTCGCAAATTTAAAATCTTTAATAAAAAGATCCGCGAATGCTTAGTCTAAAAGTTAAGGGACAAGCTAGAGCTCAACACGCTCGATCGAGTCAAAATTTATTCTTATTCTACCCAGCAGGAAAGTCAACATTGTAATAAAACACTTATTTTATTTTTGAAAATTAATTTTTTTTCTTTCATTTTTTTAGTATTTTGGTGGTAAAAACAGGATTACGTGAAAACAACGATTGCAAGCACAATCAAATCGATAGATCCACCCATACTAGAATTAAACATTGTCCTCAATGTTTTAAGAAGGGTCTCTACGTAAATCTAAAGCCGTTTATTAAGTATGCATAAAGATAAACGTTAGTCGATAAGATTGGATATTGGATTCCCATAATCAGGCTAAGGATTAAAGCTCGAGTGAACGAAGGACAAAACCATGAGCACGAGAGGCTTCAAAATCCGGGGCAATCCTAGACATACAACAAAACACAAAGCACGAGAAAGGAAGAGGCGAGCCTCCTCACAACACACTTATTCATTACTACGATATAATTATATAAGGATAAGCATGGGTTTCCACCCACGAAGCGCTTATTTTTGTTAACCGAGTCTTGAGCCTGACTCGATCCCGCATACTTGAGTTGGTCAAGGAGGATAGAAATGGAGAAACGGAACACACAAGATAGGAATGTCCCCTCTAGAAATCATCATCGGGCTTTCAGAAAAATCAGAAATGATCTTTGAAGGATTAAAGCCCCGATGAGATAAGAGATGAGGAGATTTCTCTTATTAGAAGCAAGAATTCCAGGATTGAAAACTTTGTCATCATTTTCGGATGGAAATGGAAGCAAAGTGTCAAACATTGGAGAAAGGTTGGTAAGGGTAGGTAAAACATTAGGCACATGAACATAAAGTTCAAAAATATCACCCACCACTTTGGCAATCAAAAGTCCCGTATCGGGCTCGAAGTAAATTCCATCATCCGGCGTTTCGTAGGAGGACGAGGGGATGATGGAACATCAAAATGAAATGACTCATTTTTATGAAGTGAAGGGGAATCATTGCTAAGCAATTCTTCAAGGAAAAAGATATCCCCTTCAGAGTCATAGTCATCATTCTCAATGCCCGGTGGCATAGAGTCATTCGGAGTAAGAAATAAATCGATCTCCTCCATAAGAGAGTCACTATCCTCAACGGGGATAGGAGATGAAGAGAAAGATTCGATTATAGCATCAGAATTTTCAGAATTAAATTCTTCTGGAGGTCGAGGAGAAGAATTTTCATACAACAATTTCTCAACATGATGAATTTCTTCCTCAGGATCAAAGTCGGCTTCATTAATTCCTAGTGGAATCAAATTGATATGAGCAAGTTCACCTAAGAACTCCTCGAGAAGAGAATCAAACTTAGGAGAAGAAATAATCAAAGTGTCTCGATTAAGCATAGATTCTATAAGATCAGGCTCGGCATTAAAGTGATGCGGATCTATCTTAGAAGAAATGATTTCTTCATCAAAAAGAGGGGTCGAATAAATTTCCTTTGGAACGTCCTCATCAGAAAATGACTCGTCGTCACTAGAGGAAAAATCGTCGTCAGCATCAAAGAGATGATTAGAGAAAGTCGTAAAATTATCACAAACGGGCACATCACACTCACTTTCGATATCGGAAAAATCCTCGGACTCACTTGGGATTGGGACAAAGTTCTCAACACTAGACTTTATTAATTCGTTCGATTCTGTTTCCAGAAAAGTGCTAAGATGCTCGTCCCCCATACTTAGAGAGTTATCGGGCTCCTTGGTTAGTAAGACGGGTATGATTGCAATAGTATACTCCTCGTCATCATAACCATGGTCTAATGTAGTTGGGATGATATCAATCAAAGAACTAAATGCAGTAGATATGAAACTTCTATCGGCACCAGTATCAAATAGTATTGAAGCATAACGGTTATTTAGGAGGAACGTACCCGTGACAACATTAGAGTTCGAGTTAGTTCCAGCAGAGCCTACAACATACTTAATTGGAAATTCATTAATTAAACTTTTCATTTTATCTAAATACTCCTGCTTCAGATCCTTAATACCTTGGATACTCATTTCTTGAGGAGGTTGATGAATGACGGGAAACTGCGGGGATTGGGATTGGTCAAAACTGAAAGAATTAGAATTATAGCCATGATTAGGTTCATAGAAATTTTGGTTCAACGGTTGACACAGAAAAGTCTCATGAGGACCCCCGCAGTTTTAACAACAAAGATATTGTTGTTGGAAACTTGGTGAAGTTTGTGGAAAATTATCAGAGTTTTGATTGAAACACGGGTCCAGATTGTAGACAAACGGGACTTGCGGTGGACAATTGTAACCATAATGAGCATTGTTTCCACAAAACTCACAAGAATACATCTCGTACTGGTGCTGTAGAGGTTGGTTGTAGAAGTTCGGTGTTTCATTATAAGAATAAGGATTTGGGTCATAGACAAACTCATTTCCGGATCCTCCACTGCTACAGCTCGGACAGTTCCCACCATTAAACGGACCTCCACAACACGAGCAACCAGGATGGTTATACGAAGACATGTCAGAGAATTAAACGGATAAGAGGGTAAAGAAGATAAGAATTAAACGAATAAGAGGATAGAGACGATTATTTATAGCAAAATACATAAGAAAGAAAAATATTTTTGGAAACCGATAATCGAACAAGTGTACGGTAGCTCTTTAGAAAACGCACAAAGAAACGGAGGAGCGGGTAAACGCGAAGCGTTTTAAAAACCTTCTCCTTTTGGGTCGAAGTTCGTAGGATCGACCCGCCTTATACCTCTCTTATAGTTTGTATTCTAAAGGTTCGCCGAATTCACAAGTGACACAACGGTTGATTTTGTTGTTTTTCGATTTTTTTTTGGTATTTTTGATTACTTGAAAATATTCACAAATGAAAGCGATAACTTCATGAGGAAGGGTCTTCAAACACTAATCTTTGAACGAAACACGATAATTGTAACACACCTCCCCGACAGCGACGCCAAAAATTGATTCGAAAAATTATACTTATATATATATATTACTATATAAATAAGAAGAATTCCCAAAATATTAATTAAGAAGAGAGAGTAAGTATTCCAAGAGGCTTAAAGAAATTTACTTTTGATCAAAGTAAATCCATAAAAAAACCTTTCCGGGTCGTTTCCCGACGAGGCGTGAATTGAGAATCGAGTTTAAGCACGTTCATGATCGCGTGGAAGAATGCTTGAATATCAAAAATTGGGTTTGGTTTCCTATTTCTACAAATAAAATACAAAAACAAGTAAAGGCACACTAAAAACGAAAGTAATTAAAGCTAAAACACTAAAAACGATAACGGGATTCAAATCCCGTTCTTTAAAAAAACAAAATTCTAAAATTTTAACCCTACAAATGCAAATTTAATTTTTAACAGTCCTAAATGATAAAAGAAAATCTTAAAAAAAGAATTATATATTTTTAACTTTTATTTTATTTATTATGATTAAAAATATAAAACTATTACTAAAAATTCTAGAAAATTACTGGAAAATGCTTTAAGATATGTAGAATGCAAGAAAAATATAAATTTTGCAAAACAGCTTATAAATAAGCTGTAAATAAGCAGAAAAGGGCTTAAAGGCTTAAGGGCTAAAAAGGGGTAAAAGCTTAAATGGTGCAAAGTAAAACGAAAAAGACCCAAGGGCGTTATTGGTAGTGAGTGTG
>BQNB010123978.1:0-20010 GCA_026074375.1 Tanacetum coccineum
GGGTAAAAAAAACGCTCGTTCGATCTAAACTAGAAATCACTCGTTCGATCGACACTAAAGTAGCTCGTTCGATTCAAACTTGAAGTCGTTCGTTCGATCAAAACTAGAAGCTGCTCGTTCGATGATCTCGATCGATTCACTAGTTCGAATGTCTTGTTCGATCCCTCTAGTTCGAACCTAGCTATTACGAAACACAACTTTTCAAAACTCAAAAAAACACGATTTTTAACGATTTTTAGCAAAAATTCTTGTACAACTAGTATTACTAACCCTATAGGAACAATAAAAATGAAAACTTTAAGGTTTTTAAGCCAAAAAAATTTTAACACTAATTTGATCTTTGTAAAGGTTTTGAACACTAATCAAACACAAAAATCTAAACACACCACTCCATGGCTCTTGATACCAATTGAAGAATACTAGTAATCTAATGAATCAACCAAGAACAATGAGTGAGATGTGGGTTGGATTGTTAGAGAAACTTGGATGGAATGGATGATATGTGTATTATGGAATGTATGGAATGAAATAACAAAATGAACAACCAACCCTCTCCAAGACAAGGAGAGGGTGTATAAATACTACCTTGGCCGGCCCATGGGCTGGAGTTGGGCCACCCATGGGCCTTGGGCCGGATTAGATTACTAATCTAATCTTTATACTAACTACGAGCTAAGACTTGTTACAACATTGGAAGTGACCGACACTTTTCGTGTTTCCAACAGCAGTTGAGTTTGTGAATGTTGATGGGTGAGTGGGTGTTTTAGAAATATCAAGAAATTTTGCTAGAATGAGAAACTTGACAAGGTTGTTGCAATAATCAAATCTTGTACCCCGAATACGTTGAGCGATCTCAAGTAACACTGAAAGACCTTTCAGGTATAATTTCAGGTACTATTCATCACAAAGTGCTTACAGAGGATAAGTTTGGAAAGGAGATTGCTGTAGGAGCTGATTTGATACTTCAAAATGTTTATGTGTTTTCTCCTAAACAATCGACTCATTGTCTTAAAATTACAAAGAGAAATATGATTAAGGTTTTCCACAAGGAAGGTGGCTCTTCACAGAAACAATCAGTTAATGGTTCTGATTCTAGACGAGGGACACAAATAGAGAGATTTTCAGAAGGATTATGTTTAGTTTGTGTTTTTTGTGTTATCTTTGACAACAAGGATTTTCACCCGCGCGTTACCGCGAAGCGCCACTATAAAATCGCACTGCATGCAACATAAATCTCAATTTTAAGTGACATGAGATGGCATTACATAGGAAGAGGGATAAGGAAAAATGGTCTTTGTGTAATGAAAATCAGAAACTCTCCTAAAGATAAACTTCACATAACTTCTATAGATGATACTTTGACATTTTAGCATCAAAGATTGGGTCACGCCAATATGCGACTCATACAATCGCTATCATCTAAAGAGCTTGTTAGAAATTTACCAAAGATAAAATTTTAACATCATTTTTGCGATGCTTGCAACATAGGAAAACAAGTCCATAATAACCACGAGGCTAAAAATAATTTCTAATTTTGTGTATGTCTAGAACTTCTACATGTAAACTTGTTTAGTCCATCTCCTATCAAAAGTTACGTATGAAACATTTATATATTAGTCGATAATTCGAATCTAAGCAATCTCTTATTTCACTCGTTCATCACAAAAATAAATCAAAGTAGGATCGACAATTTGATTATATCATCCAAAATACTCAAGTAAAATTACTTTTGTATGCGTTAAACATAATAGGGATACCCGAACATCAAAGATTTAAGGTATAAAACACCTAAAACCCCTCTCATCGCCACCCCCTCTCCCATGTAGTACGTCAGGAATAGTATCCTACCTTCTGTACATTTTTCAATTTCAAAACTTTCCACTATCCATTCACATCAGTTATTTAAATCAAAAACACTCTCTTGTTTCAATGATCAAAGTCCTTCCGAAAGAAATTTCCTCAAGATTGGTTTATGCATGGTTGTGATGATCATTCATCATATCCATCGTCATGCTTCTCTATCCAATGATATAAGTTCTCCCGTGCGCGTTGTACTTTGTCTTAGGACTGAATTTATTCGTTATTTTTCTTCCTCCTTTGTATTGCAACTATGCATTAGATGAATGGAATAGTTTTTTAGGGTAAAATAGATAATTGATTAATAAAACTTTATTTGGTTATTTGCTACCTTACTTTTATTTTGCACATCTCTATGTTACATTTTTGGACGATACATTCACGTGAAACACACGCATTTTCTTAGAACAAGTATATCTAATGTACACTAACATATAGAAGTATTCCTCTTGATAAAATAAAAAATAACGTTCGTAATGAAAATATCTGAAGAAAAGGTTTACATCTAAAGAAATAGTCAAAATAGTGACTATTATTATTTTGCTCATTATAGAGCCAGATCCATTCTCGAACGAAGGCTAGATCCCTTTGAAAGGGATCTACCTAATCCATGCGACTGATATTATTTTGATATCAGACGAATTTTCCCTCTATAAATCAAAAAGCCACTCAAAACATTAAAATCATACTTTCACTCATCACTTGGCAAAATCATCAATCTAATCATGATTGTTTCTACATTTTAAGTAAATTTTCATCATTCCTCTCTTAAATATATGTCTCAGCTTATTTTAAGCTGTCAAATAAGCTCTAAAAACACAAAGAAGCTCAAACAGATTGAGTGCTATAGCTAAGGGGCTTGTGCACCAATTTTCAGCTTTTAAAAATCAATTCTACTTGCTTATTTTTGATAGTGAAAAAGGTGGTTGGGGCTTGTTAAAACTGTGGCACTAAGAAACACTTGGACAATTGTGACTTAAAAGTCATAAGACAAGAGGTCTAAACAGCTTGAAATAAACACAAAGATGCACTCTTTGTGACACTTAAACTCACACTCACAAGTGCTTATCCAAATAAGCACTTGTGATGTCTTAAAAATCTAACAGTTTCACACAAGGTTCATAAAAACTTGAAAAGCAATTTTGAAACTAAAAAAAACTTTTTAAAACAAGCTTAAGTGCTTTTAAAACTTAAGCTCATCAACCCAATAGCCTTAACCCTGGCCAAAGCCCTTTTGACCCGTTTTGGCCTTGTTCAAACAACCCCCTTATTTAAAAACTTCAAACCAAAAGTGGAGTTTAAAAATCCATTTTTAAGCTAAAACTTTGAAAACCTTTTATCTACTTCTACTTATTATGACCTATTTAAACTATTTTAAAACTAAAAATCCTAGCTTATTAATAAAAATAAGCTAGTTTCTCAGCTAGCTTATTACTACTATCAGACAGAATTAAGAAACTTGATTTCTATAATGATTTAAACTACAAAAACTCAACACTTTGCATATCTAAGCCTAACTAAACAAAATGAACAATTTTTAGGCCACACAAAGAAAACAAAGCAATACTAAAGAGTTAAGCAAAATTAAAGCAAAAATTCAAAATAGGAAAATGCACACACTTTAAATGTAGTCTCTGACACAAGCCACTCTATCTGAGTGAGTGGCTTAAGAACACAGACCTAAATGGCTCCCTAGCCTCTAAACCTCAGCTTAAAACTCAATAAGCTGTAAAAAGCTTATTACTAACTCTGATGAATACTAAGAAAGTACTTGAGACACACACTACACTATGCTAAAGTTAGCATAATACATTTGAAACCAGCACTTACAATATATATGACTCACACTGGACGACTACTATACCATACTACCTACCAAGGAAATTACTAACTTACAATCAAACACATGCCTCCAGACATTTACCACTACAACGCTCCAAACAACACAAAACAAAACACCCTTGAACTTCCAAAATGAGCTCAAGTTGAATTCAAATGAAAACTTAAAAACAAAATGAGCCTAAAAACAGTGTTTAAAATAAACTTATAACAAAGTGTTACAACTAATTTTAGCTTAAAGCCAAGAATAAGCTCAAAAGAGCTATTTTAGAGCTAATTTGATAAAAATCACTTCAAAATGAAATAAAGAGAAACACAAGAAGCTTGTAAACTGATTGTTATTGCTAAAGTGATGAAGTACAAGAGGAAAGAACAACAGTACAAGAGCTTAAAGCTATTTAAAAACAACTTGAAAGTAAAATGCTTAATATTACAAAAAAACTACAAACTGAAAATAAAAACTTGCTGCTTGTTCTTGTGTCTTCTACAGCTTTTATAGAGAAGCCCTTGTGTTAGTTGTGTGAGAGGGGGAGAAGCAAACACATCTTAGCCCTCCAATTTCATCAAAAATCCATCTTGGCCGTCGAACAAGGTCTTGGGAGGTGTGGGATTGCCAACTTGGCACCTTTGTAACTGGGAAAGGTATGGAGAGGGGGAATTATATCCATAGAGTGGTGAAGGTTCACAGAGGGTAAACATGGGTTTAAACAACTCGTGAGTTGTTAGGGAGGGAAAAACGATGCGTGGAAAAGGAGATAGAGGTAAAACATAGGAAGTTTTTGTGGTTTTGGGCAAAAGTGGCCCTCCATGGTTTATTGTATCAATGACACAATTGTTCCTTGTGGTTATATACTTTTTGGGGACTTGACAAAACATGTCCCCAAGAGTTATATAACTCATTTCACACATTTCGTCCATTGGTGTGTACAAAGTTAGGGGGGTTGGACAAGTTTTGCCCCCTAAAACCCAAAAAGCACTTTACTTTGAGTAAATAACAAAATCAGCCCTTGTCTTCTCTTTTCCGGCGTCCATCTTTCATTCTTTAAAAATAAGTTTAGGGATTGACAATATCATCCTTGAACTAATATTTCTTTGACTTTGGGCCTCGGTTGACTTGGGTTGACTTTGACGTTGACCAGTGTGACTTTTCTGTTGACTTTTTGACTTGATTGAACTTTCCGCTT
The DNA here is from genome assembly GCA_026074375.1 of Tanacetum coccineum. Classification (NCBI taxonomy): domain Eukaryota; kingdom Viridiplantae; phylum Streptophyta; class Magnoliopsida; order Asterales; family Asteraceae; genus Tanacetum; species Tanacetum coccineum. The sequence goes on from BQNB010123978.1 coordinate 4,881, forward strand.
TGATTTGGCTTTGTCTTACACAGTCTTTTCCCATCCGAGACCGTTTTGTCGTTTTGGCTTTGTTTTTCTTCCTTTTCTTGGTTATCCGTTCATGCACAATACAATTAGCAAAACAAGCATATATTTGGCATTTTAAGTCCGTTTTTGGTTATTTTAGCTCGTTTTTAAAGGTAAAAGGTATGTGTAATTAAGCACATACCAAAATCCCCCATACTAAGGTATTGCCGTGTCCTCACGCAATGCTATAAAGTAAGCATTTACGAAAACTAAGAAACTCAATTTCCCCTCGACTAAATAACTTTGAAAGTAGGCAAAGTGCTATTGTCAAGGGAAACTAAAGAATCAAAAGCTTCGACAAGTCCCGTTTTCACCATTTTTTATTTGTACACTAACTATCCCTAATATTTTTGGAATTTTCTTTTCTTGACTTCCTGTTTGACTTCCTTTATTACATTAACATTGGGATCATAGAATGAGAAACGCCCATAGAATAATCTAAGTATGGGGAGATAATCAACGGATGTCCTGACGTATTAAAAACATGAGACGTCCCCGATTTTTCACTAGTTCCAAACCAAGCAATTAAACAAGATCATTTGTCAATATAAGTCTAAATGCTAAGCACTCATACTTATGACTTGTGAACTTTTAACTCCCAACATGAGTGTATAGTTTAAATGTGTGTACTCATTTCAACTCAACCATAGATCAACTTATTTCCATAGTCGTGATTCAAGATGAATCATGACTCAAAGCAACAATCTTATCAGGACCTTGTAACTTGTTTTTTAAAGAACGAGAATTTAAACTGTAGATATATTGCAACATATTCATCATTATAACATAAGTTTCTTAAAGCTAGGAATGCGTTTTGTTTAGTTTGACACCTTACCAGGCCTCCGCTTACCCTAGTAGGATATCACAACCAACGACCGATGTTCTTAGTTTGAAAACCCACCCCGTTGCTAGCGTAGTGGGAAATCACAACAACACATTCTTCCTAATATGGCTAAGGATAAACGTGTCTCTAGTTTGAACCCTCACCTAGAACCTCGCTTCCTGTGAGATTAACACAACACAACATCCAAATCCTTAAGAAGTAAAAAGATGTCTTAGTTTGAACCCCCACCTCGTGGTTAACGGAGTGGGATATCACGACACATCTTTTACTTGCTCCATATACTCAAATGTATGCTTCATTGGCATAATTTCAATATTCATACGCCAATTTTGCATTCATACATCATTTATCCTTTCTTTGGCATTTTAAAAATTCGAATTATTAAGAACAGAAAAATCTCGCATTAAAGAACAAGGTACAAATTTTAAGATGGGTTTTTTTATTCCAAAAAACATTGTTGACTTATTGAACTGAATTAAAAAAGAGTACGTAATGATTAATGATTGATTAAGAGCTAATGGGAGAAAAAGCCACAAGTTACTCATATAAGTTTTTGTTCAGCACATAAACTTATATTTAACTCTATCACTTCTTGTTCTTCACCTTATTAAAATTCGAAGCAATCGAATTCGTGAAAGCTTAGCCTACCAGTGGTAAGTTGAGGAACTAGCTAGGGCTCAACACGCCCGATCGAGTCAAAATTATTCTCATTCTACCCACAATGAAAGGTCAAAACAGTGACAAAACACTTATTTTATTTTTGAAAATTTAAAATTTTTCATTTTTTTTGGTATTTTTGCAAACTTTTGTTGTAAAAAGGTATTACGTGATAACAACGACTGCAGGCAAAAATCAAATCAAAGATCCCCCCCCATACTAGAACTAAAACCTCGTCCTCGATGTGTTCAAAGGGTTCCTAATACATCTAAGGCCGTTATGAAAGATGGCCAAAAGATAAAACGTTAGTCGATTAGATTTGGATACTGGATTCCCAAAATGAAGCTGAGGATGTGAAACTCATGTGAAATACTGCAAGCACGAGAGTCTTCACAATCCGGGAAATCCTGGACATACAATACAAAGCACACAAAACATGGACAAAACACGGGTAATGGAAAATGAAAGCCTTCTCACACAAAACACTTTTTATTACATACTAAACGGATAAGCCATGGTGTGCCTTCCCACGAAGCGCTTGTTTTAGGGGCCCCGACGCTTACCCGTCCCCCGAATTTATTGACCATGGGAAACGATTGGAGATCCGTGACACCTCGGTTGTATTCCCCTCCAAAAGTAATGTTTTATACATGACCATTTCACGATTAAGATGGCCCTGAGTTTTGAGATAACTCGAAGTGCCATAATAAAAATTGGACAATGGTGAATGGTCCGGACCACACGGGATTTCTAATTTGCAGATTGCCCGAGAAAATCTCAGTCTAGAGTTGAAGAGAGAACAAGCGATCACCAACGTTGAAAACGCGGTTTTTGATCTTAGCATCGTGTATCCTCTTGGTTTTCTCTTTATAGATCAAAGAGTTTTCGTAGGCTTGATCACGAAGTTCATTTAGTTCATTCAATTGAACTTTCCTGTGATCACCCGCAGTTTGAATATCTAAATTTGTATCTTTGAGAGCCCAGTAGTCTTTGTTCTCTAGCCTCGAATCGGTAGATGAAATGCCTTCCCGTACACAAGCTTATATGGAGTAACACCCCGATGGGTGTTTTGTAAGCTGTGCGGAAGGCCCATAAAGCATCATCTATTTGTCCGACCAGGAGGGCACGATAATCCTCCCACGCTCTCCAAAACGCTTTAAACCACGATTTTAGACACCTCAACTTGCCCACGTGTTTTTGGTGTGATACGCGGTGGAGAGACGATGAGTTTACTCCATACTAAAGCATGAACTTTGTAACCTGGACATTGCAAAGAGAGATTCCGCGATCACTTATGAATAGCTCGGGTGCACCAAATCCGAGAAAAGAGAGTTTTCAAAAATTTGCAAACAACTCGGGCATCATTGGTGGGGAGCGCTTTTGCTTCAACCCATTTTGACAAGTAGTCAACAGCCACGAGTATGTACTTGTTCCCTCTTGAAGACGGGAACGGCCCCATAAAATCAATGCCCCAGATGTCAAAGATTTCGCAAACTTGGATGGAGTTTTGTGGCATCTCATCACGTTGCGTAATTTTTCCTTGACGTTGACAAATGTCACAACGGGTGACAAAGTCATGGGCATCCTTGTAGATGGTGGGCCAATAGAATCCTGAATCGAAGATTTTTCTTGCTGTGTAATTGGCACCATAGTGTCCCCCATAGGGTCCACTGTGGCAAGCTTTGAGAATGTCTAAAGCTTCTTGCCCAGAAACACAACGTCTTTATCACCTAATTAGCACAGATTTTAAATAATGAAAGGATCATCCTCCCAGAAAAAATGCCTTGACATCCTTGAAGAAATATTTTTTGATGGGATGTCATTTCCCTATAACGAATTTCCCCCGCATGTAATTTTTGCAAATCGTCAAACCCGGGTAACTTTGATCTTGAAGAGCATCGAACCAAGAGTTTTCGAGAGGAAATGCTTCATATGACTTTCCTTTGTTCTCGAGTTGCTTGATGCGGAGATTTTAAGTCTGGACAGATGATCGGCGACGAAGATTCTCAGCTCCTTTTTGTCTCGAAATTCAATATCAAATTCATGGAGCAATAAGAATCCACCGCATGAGTCTTGCCTTAGCATCCTTTTTTTGGCAAATAGATACTGATGGCGAGTAATGTCAGTATACACTATGCATTTTGGACATAACAAGATATGACCAAAATTTCTTAAAGGCATACACTACTGCAAGTAATTCCTTTTCAGTAGTAGTGTAATGAGTTTGAGCCTCGTTTATAGTCTTACTAGCATAGTGTATAGGTTGGAAGTGCTTGTTTTTTCTTTGCCCCGAGACTGCCCCAAATTGCGAAGTCGCTAGCAATCGCACATCAGTTCAAAAGGCAAGTCCCAGACGGGAGCAATTAAGATCGGAGCCTCAGTCATTTTCTTTTGAGTGTATAAAAGGAATCGATACACTCTACAAGAAGAAAAACAGAAGTCATCTTTTCAAGCAAATTGAGTCATAGGGACGGGCAATTTTGTGAGAAGTCCTGAATGACTTCGTCGGTAAAAACCGGCGTGGCCAAGGAAACTACGACTACATTGACTGAAGTTCCCCGGAATGAGGGATTTTAGCTATACATTCACTTTAGCTCTATCAACCTCAAGTGTCATTCAGACTTAGAAATTTTATGTCCGAGAACAATTCCTTCCTTTACCATGAAATGGCTCTTTTCCCAGTTTAAAGACAAATTGGTGACTTCACAACCGCTATCAGCATCTTTCTAAATGGGTTTAGGCACGTAAGAAAGAGTCTCCAAAGACCAAAAGTCATCCAATAAATACTTTCCATCGTTGTTTTCAATCAATATCGTGGAAGAATGCCATCATACATCTTTGGAACGTAGCCCGGATCATTGCATAGCCCAAAAGGCATGCGACGATAAGGCAAAAGTTCCGAAATGGGCATGTGAATGTTGTCTTTCTGATCTTTTAAGGTTCAATTGGGATCAAATTAACCCAAGAAGCCATCGAGGAAACATTAGTATTCTTTCCTGCTAGTCTTTCGACATTTGGTCCATGAATAGTAAAGGGAAGTGGTCTTTTCCGGGTGGCTACATAAGGGTTTACTGTAATCAATACATACTCGCCAATCCCGTGAACCAATCGAGTAGGAATCAGCTTCATTCTCATCATTTTATGACATTCATACCTTCTTTTTTAGGTACACATTGTACCTGGGCTCACCCAAGGGCTTCAGAGAATAGGGTAAAATCAATCCAAGCGTCAAGGAGTTATTCCACCTCCATTTTTGATAACGATCGTGAATTTTTGGGTTAACCTTCTTTGACTTTGCACAGAATGGATCATAGTCACTTCCATAAGAATTTTGTGAGTACAAATTCTAGGCTAAACACACCTTTAAAGTCGAGAGTTTCCAGCGATGGCTCGCTTGTGGGACTTAAGAACCTTCAAAAGAGCTGCCTTTTTCCTCATCATTTAAATCTTTAGCAATTTATGACAGGCAACATGTCGTCACCTACTAGAACAATGCGTATTCAAGATGGGGTTGCAGTTCCTTGAAGTTCAACCTCGGGAGGTTACATTAACGGAAGATTCCAAGGGGCATGCACCGGACGCTTTAGCTTCCACGACAGTTAGAGCTCTTTCCTAACCACCAGGCATATAATTGTTCATGATTTGGGGAGGGGGGGGTGTGGTTCACATGTTCAAAAATTGGCCTCTAGAAGCAGGATGTACCCCCCTCAGATCCAGAAAGTTGGATTCAACTTCAGATGAGTTGGATCATTTCTTCTAGAGCAAGAAACGAATCTGCTTCTTCAAACAAGAGAAAGTCACTTTCCCCGAAAGGAGTGAGAGTTGGAGAAGCAGTAGAAACAATAGGCTCAAAATATGGATTGGGATTGCCACTCACGATCACGTTTGAAAACCTAGGTCTCTCTTTGAGAAATACTCATCACAAGCCATATCGATGACGTCGGATTTAGTTGGACCGTCATATGGTTTGAATCAGTCTGTGTATATTGAAGTTGGTCCAGGTTGAATGTGATGGCTTCCTTACCAACACGAAGGGTAATCTCGCCTTCATAAACATCTATCAAAGCATGACTGGTTTTTAAGAAACATCGCCCGAGAATTATAAGGAACTACGGGGGTCTGGTTCAAAAATCAACAAACTAAATAAAACAGAAGTCAGCTGGAAATTGAATTTTCCCACACTTACAAAGACATCTCATCGATACCGAATGTTCCAGTGATTGAACGATTCCCAGCTAGTTCCAATGTCATGTAGGTCGGGGTCAATTCAGAAGAGATAGACTTTTCCATACAAAATAAGCATGAGAATTAATGCTACGCATGCCAAGTCGGCCAATGCTATCATGTAGTAAATCCCCGTAAATTCACGATGGAACGAGAAATCGGCCAGGGTCTTCCAAGTTTTCTTGGTAACATGTTGAGGATGACCGCTGAACAGTTCTCATTCAAAGGAGTTCTTGCCAATTCGCTTAATTTTTCCTTGTTTCCAATTAAGGTTTTTAAAGTTGAAGCAAATTTAGGCATGAGCATCAAGGCATCGGTAAAGCTAATCTCGAAACTTAAATCTCTAAAGATTTCATAAAATTTCTCGATTTGATCGTTAGCTTTTTCCTTTCGCCTTTCATCATTTCTTCGTGATGGAAATGGAATTGATGCTTTAGGAACTGGAGTAACAACAGGAGCAACATTGGGCTCAGGATTTGGATTACGAGTCTGAATTTGAACAACAGGAGGTTGGACGTCTTCGGTGCTTCCGTTATTAGCAGGAGGCATCGTGTCCTTTGTCACCTCGGCATTATGATTAACTGCTTTCGGTCCTTGGATGGTAACACCACTTCGGGTAGTGATACCTTTTAAATCTTCCTTAGGGTTGGTAATAGTGTTACCAGGAAAGATTCTAGAACCGGAGAAGAAGCTGTATTAGCAGTAACAACTTTGAAAGCATGTCCATGTCAAACTTTTGCCCATTTGGGATTGCAGGTTTTTGACCTTGGTTTTGCATGTTTCTCACACTCAGGTCAAAGGCTGCATCATTGCTGTGACCCAAACTTTTCAAATCTGTTTTTGCACACCGCATTAACTCAACACAAAATTTAAAAGGGAAATTGAACTTTTATTAATGATAAAAGGTTTACAAGATATTAAAATGAAGATACAATAAGCTGGAAATTTAAGCTAAAAACTACATTAAAAACTAGATGTCTCTCTATGTGGATTGCAGCCTCTATTTATAGCACATGAGAGAAGGTTCTAGGCCATGAGGAGCGTTCTTCAGCTTCAATCTTAGCCCTTGATCAATAACAAACCCTCAATTCGTCCATCTTAGCCCTTAGATCATCTTCCACGTATTTTCAACCAATGGGACATCTTGGGATTGCCAAGGTGTTAGAAAATGATATAAGAGGCAGCCACGTAGACCTTCTAGAAAGGATGGCGCGTGTGGAATGGTGGATTTACCCTGTTTACTTGTTCTAATGTAAAAAACAGGAGGGAAAAATGATGAATAGTGATTTAACACTGTGTTATTACTTAGATTCGGGTCTTGGATTTTGGCTTGGTTTATTATTTGGGCTGTTTTGGACTAGATAAGGGATTTTAGACTTTTGGTTTAGGCATATATTTTTGGAAAAAGGCTTGGTATAATTCAGATATTAATGGGTTGACCCAGCCTACAAAAAGGGTACGGGTTGGCCCATTAAAGATGAATATGCCTTCGGCGTCATTTTCTCACGCTCTTCCAATCTCGTGCTCAGTTTTGTCCATTTTGGCTTTTTTTGTCCTTTTGTGAATATCCGTTACCTGCACAACACAATTAACAAAATAGACAAATACAATGTATTTTCTATTTGTTTTTGGTCATTTAAGCTCGTTTTTATAAAGAAAAGTGATATGTGATTAAACACATATCACTGCCCATTATCAAGAACTTTTAATTATATTATGTAAGCGCGAGTGTTATAAATAGATTTATTCGGGATTGACATCCCTATTCGGGTGAGTGGCGCTAACTAGTTCGACGGATTGAACTAACGAACGTATACCATGTCGGATTTGGGATGTTACGGGTTGACATCTATACGGGGCATTCATTGGTATTAAATTTCATACATACAGGTCATAACATCAGTTTCATAAGCTTAGTGCAGTCGTAATTACATTTGGTGATATTGTATGTGTTACAATGTTATACACTTTGAAATCTTGTGATCCATACTACTTTTACCGAATGTCACTAGTTGTTAAACACTCTTTTATGATACTGTGGTTAAAGCAGTAAACAATATACTCTTTTAGTCCTGAATTAACATTTACATAAATCTATGAGCTCACTAACTTCATGTTGACACTTTTAAGCATGTATTTCTCAGGTGAATTAGATGCTTGGCTTATCTGGTGTGCATTGGAGTCCAAACTTTACAAGATTGCATTCATGGATTTTTTCTTACATTCAAACTATCAAATCTCGCTGTATTATTTTAGTTTTACATTTTGATGCAAACTTTGGGACAAATAACATAACAAGTTCAATTTTAATTAAATCAACGAGATTACTTTTCAAATGACTCATTTAGAGATCGTTCTCTTATATCTTGTGTTGTTGTATTATGAAGTAACACTCCCGGACATATTTCCACTGTGACCCATTTTGGGGGTGTTACATATCTCCGGTTGTACCAACAAACCGGATGGCTTTTGGTATTCAGCCTTTACTACCAAACATGTCAAACACTAACTAACATAGGTGGCGATATCTTCTTTCATGTTGGGCCACTAGTACAAGTGCTTAAGATCACGATACATCTTATCCGATCCAAGGTGGATGGAATACTTAGATTTGCGAGACTCATGAATGATCAAATCTCTCAGTCTACCAAAACGCGGTAACCAACTCCTGTTTCTATTATAGCTAGTTCCATCAGGACGATTCTCAAACTCCTTATCCATACCATAAAGATTTTCTTCGTTAAGATTCTCCTCTTTTATTGCCTTAGTTTGTGCATTCAAAATTTGAGATAGAAGGTTTAAATCAGTTGTCATGACTAAGGCTCGAACTCATAGTGGCTTAATCCGTTCCTTCCGGCTTAAGGCATCTACCACCACGTTCGCCTTTCCAGGGTGATAACGAATCTCACAATCGTAATCACTGAGTAGTTCCAACCATCGACGTTGTCTCATTTTCAACTCTTTCTGATCAAGGATGTGTTGTAAGCTTTTGTGATCAATGAACACGGTACACTTCATGCCATACAAGTAGTGCCTCCAAATCTTTAAAGCGAACACCACAGCTCCTAACTCTAAGTCGTGAGTCGTATAATTCTTCTTACGAACCTTGAGTTGACGAGACGCGTAAGTTATTACTTTCTCCTTTTGCATCAACACAACACTTAAACCTTTATGCGAGGCATCACAGTAAACCACAAAGTTTTCACTTCCTTCTAGTAATGCTAAAATTGGTGTACTACACAGTTTTTGCTTCAACATTTAAATTGCGTCCTCTTTTTTCTCTTCTCATTCGAACTTTACATTCTTCTATGTCAGTTTTGTCATAGGCTTTGCAATCTAAGAGAAACCTTCAATAAATCATCGGTATTAACTGGCAAGACCTAAGAATTGGCGTATCTCTGTTGGAGTTGTAGGTGTTACCCAATCCTTGATCGATTCAATCTTGGAAGGATCAACATGAATGCCTTGACTATCAATAACATGCCTGAGAAATTATACTTTTGGGATCCAAAATTCACACTTAGAAAATTTGGCGTACAACTCCTCCTTAAGTAATTCCAAAATTAGCTTAAGGTGTTCCTTGTGCTCCTCCTTGCTTCTTGAGTAGATCAAGATGTCGTCTATAAATACTATCACAAACTTGTCCAAATATGTCTTGCACATACGATTCATAAGATCCATGAATATCGTCGGTGCATTGGTCAAACCAAATGACATAACTTAAAACTCGTAGCGACCATAACGGGTTCGGAATGCCGTATTGGGAATATCTTCTTCACGAACTCTGAGTTGGTGATAACCTGACCTCAGATCGATCTTCGAGTAGACACTAGCTCCTTGTAGTTGATCAAACAAGTCATCAATCCTTGGAAGCGGATAAGAATTCTTCACGGTTAGCTTATTCAATTCTCTGTGATCAATGCCTATCATGAAGGATCCATCTTTATTCTTGACAAGATCTACCCAAGATCTACCCAAGGTGAGGAACTTGGTCTTATAAATCCTTTGTCAGAAAGTTCTTGCAATTGGCTAGCCAGCTCTTGCATCTCTGAAGGGGCTAGTCTATAAGGTGATCGTGCCACGGGTGCAACACCTGGCACTAAGTCAATTTAAAATTCAACTTGTCAGGATGGTGGAAGTCCTGGCAAGTCTTCAGGAAAGACTTCTGGAAAATCTTATACGATTGATACATCCTCAAGTTTCTTCTCCTCCGACTTGTCCTCCGCCTTCTTTTTAGTAATATGTGCCAGAAAGACATGACATCCTTTCTATATATACTTATGAGTCTTGGTGCACGAGATGATATTCAATTTAGACGCGCTACTACCATCACTTCTATCACCTTGAATCGTTAAAGTTTCATTACTGAATGAAATACAAACAAAGTTCTCATCATAAATGATCATGGTGTGGTACTTCGACAACCAATCCTTTCTGATGATGACTTCAAAACTACTGAGTCCTACAGACATTAAGTTGATGTGGAATGGGATATTTAGCAAATTCATTCATTGTAACCACACTCGTTGGTGGATTACCCTAGGGTGACTAGTGGGGTAAAAGTCTACTTAGTTACTATGCTTACTAATACGAATGCCCATGACATGCACAACTTATGTATACACATAATTTTTTTTCTTTTTAGGAGTATTAGTTTGAAAATTGATTTTGATAAAATTTTAAGGTGACTACTCCCAGCATTGTATGGTCCTTCCTGAATTAGACATAGATGATCAGGCTATGTATAATTAAGAACTAACGATGCAATGTTCATTTTCTTCAAGCTAGTGTTATGTTTCTCCGAGTTAAATGGTATAAACTATAGTGTTTACAAGGTAGTGGCCAAAAACAGATTATAAAGTAGCAAAACAGTTCATAAGATGAATGCAAAGTAGTTTATAATATGACAACAAAATATTTTATAAGATGATAGCAAAATAGTTCATAAGACAATATCAAAATAGTTTATAAGTTGCCAGCAAAACAGTTTATAAATTGACAGCAAAATAGTTTATAAAATGATAGTGAAAAGGTTTATAAGACGGCAACAATTCAAGGAGTGTAACTGACAAAATCATCATGAAACATAAATTAATAGAGAATTTGAAACATCCACACAATACAATAAAATTCATAGGAAAGTACTAATGAAAATCTCTTAGGAAATATAGTTCAAAAAGGCCTTAACTTAGGTCTCACTATGCAAGATAGAAAAATCTCTCTCCTTAAGTGTTAACATTATCTATGACAACGTTAGAGTCCTCACAAGCTTTTTCCTTCTTCCCCTTCTGATTACCACAATTTTGGTTCTTCAACCTTAGGCACTTACTCTTGAAATGCCCTTGAGCACCACATCTAAAACAGGCTACTGCAAGTTTTTAGTTAGCTACTAGGGACCTCTGAGTTGTTGCAGGAACGGGAGTCCTACAAATTCTAGTCATGTGACCAACTCTCTTACAGTTGTTACACTTTACAGTGCATGGACTAGTGTGATGTAGCTTACACTTGTTGCAGAGAGGCAACTTCCCAGCATATCCATTCTTGTTATCTGGTCTAGCAGTGTAAGCTCTCATGACCTTTTGTCATTTGTTTTGTTATCACGAGTTGTTTTGGTAACCTCATTCCCACTTCCTTTTGTTGTTAGCATTCCTTGAAACCTTGGCTCCCTAACGTACGATATGATCAACAAAGTCGTAAGCCATATGAATTTTTGTCTCGTAGACAACAATAGCCTCTATAACATTAGTAACTCGTTGGGCTACAATCTGCTCTATATCCACCGAACTTATTCCTTGTCTCGTTGTCGGCATTTTCTTTAAAATCAAAAGGAGTAAAAGAAAAGAAAATAAGTCAGGTTCCAAAAGTCGTGTTCCATGCAATTTTACGAGGTGATGGATTAGAGTCGTGTTCGAATTAATCGGCATGTTCCTAGGCGACGAGGCATGAGATGACGTAGGTGTTTCAACAATATGGGGTGGGTTTTCAAGCTCGTCTTCGGAGTCAGATAGTAAGATAATCACTGGGATCGGTAGTCTGTGACAAGTTTCAATGTTATGTAAGGTATTATATAAAAGTTTTAAAGACCATCGTATCACTCACAATATCTTGGGAAAAGTCTAGAGACCTTTGTGTAACACCCCCATTTTTATATGTCTAAGCGGAAGGGTCATTTGGGGTGCTACGTCATAATATAACAACTCAAGCATAGAAAACGACTCAAAAAGAGACGTTTTTAAATACATTCATTCGAAATAAAAGTTTACATCATAGGTCCCAAATTGTTTCATAATTCATACAACATTTTTGCAAATCATCTTCGAATGACTTTTATTTAATGGGCCTTCAAAACATTTAGGTTTCCATAAGCGACAACCAAATTCTCCATCGCCGAATTACCTTCAAGGACCTGAGATAAAACATGCTAAAACGTCAACAATAATGTTGAGTGAATCCATAGAGTTTATATATATAAACAATAAAATTTCCGAACACAAGTATCATTTCTCAATATTTATCAGGATATAATGATGTGGCCAAACAAAGTTATATCGGGGGATTATTTATAAGTCTCATGACATTGAATGTTACCATCTAATTATGTTGGGGTTCCCAACAAGGTATGCCTACTATACACCCTCGCTATGAGTGCATATTATTCTCTATACAACGCATCCGTTGTGTCATATTCCCGACACTTGACGATAGCCAGTCGTCACGGATTGGAGGTGGCAGCCTCCAAATAGTACTATTTCATGTATAAGCGTCTACCATTTCCCGGTAGTTAACAATTCATGATTTCCGCAGGTCTTTTATCTAGCGAGTTAAGCTAACTTATAATAATCGAGGCAACTAGCATACAATCTCCCTTGTGTTCTATTTTAAAAACAAGCATGTTATCTCCCTCACGGGTTTATAAGACAATTAAAGTGTAAAAATGCGAGGCTATGAACGCACTTAGTGATGTCGGATGAGAATATTGATGAATAAAAACTTCGGAAGTAGGCGCGTCAATCAACTAAGACCTATATTACAATTATAATAAAAAAAAAAAAAAAAAAAAACATAAAAAAAAAAAAAACAAAAAAACAAAGGTCTTAGGTTTCTAGTCGAAAAAATTAACGGAAAACTCTTAATTAAAATAGTATATGTATACATGTAGTTTATATGATGATCATGCCCTTGCAACATATTTATTTCACACTTAGAGTTTTCTAGGTTTTTAGCTTGTTTTATTATTAGCCCACTTACTCATATTATTCAATTTAGTCCAAAAAGCCCAATAGGCCCATTAAGCAAGCCCATTAAGTTATTAAGTTGATATTATCACTCAAAGACCAGGTCCTAGCCCATTAGTTAGGTCCAAGTGGATTGGGCCTAAAGCTAAGTCCATAGAGTCCAATTTGTTACATTGGGCCTAGTGGCCCAATAAGGCCTTATGGCTCATTTAAGCTTATATATGACTCTTGTTATAATTTTTCGGGTTCTCGAGGTCGGGACACTTTTATTATCAGTATGTTAGCATTTTAAAACTCCCAAGAAGTGGGTCCTACCACCTCGGGTTTTAGTTACAAAAATCGCTTTACATAGTATAGTGTTCGGGTAGTAGTAAATTTTGTATACTTTTATGTTTACGTAAATAGTCATAATTTATAATCCGTAAATGATATGATTGATATATTTATATCCTTAGTTTCATATTTAAGTGTACTTTACAGATCCAAAACCATTTTTGTACTTATTTTAAGTATACTTATACATATGAACAATTTACTACATAAAGGTCAAGTTACAAATTCGGACTGAAATCTCACTTTTACCATTTTTGATGCCATTTACAAACCATAAGGAGTTGGTTGACCATCCAATTGATTCAGAACCTACATGATTTTATCTAGGTCTCATAGTTTTAACTTTTTAACCAACTCAGTACGTAAATGTGACTTTTTATACCATCTGTACAGCAAGGTCAGATTCCACTAGTTTTAGTATTTTGATCATATCTCACTCAATATTCACTTTCTAGAAATCATCCAATTTGCCAAGTGTTCATAAGAGAATTATCTACAACCTAATGTAATCAAATCCAACCTCAAACCTGTTGAAAATTACCAAACCTACTGTTCATTACAGCCCCTAATTTCTATGATTATTTTACTTGTTTTAATAGTCATTTTAGCTAGTTTTAACCTAGATTCATGCACACATCACCCCATTCAACTCTTGATCATCATATATCATACAAGTACATATACAATTGGAAATCAAAATAAAATGATAACAAAACTTATAAAGTTTTACCACAATAAAAATGATGATGATGATCTAATGATCAAAAGAAATATACAAAACTTCAACTTCAAGCTTGATCTTCACCCAAAATAATTTTTGATCATCATTTTCTTTACCCAATGAACTTTATAAAAACTTGTGTAATCTCAGCCCCAACTTGTATAAAAACCTTCTTGAAAAACCTCTTTTATCACCTCAAAAATGCAAGGATTACACTAGGTAGTCATATTCACTAGTGTTCATCTTTGTTTGATCTTTAAAATTTATGAAATGGGTGATTTTGGTGTTATATGTGGCATCAAGGGGGGTGCTAGGAAGAAAGAAAATTCAGATTTTTATGTTGTACTATGACTTATGTGTGTATGAGTGGGTCAAAGTTAGCTTATAAGAGTTTCAAACCAAAATGCCAAGTGTAGGTTCTTGCAAGATGGTGGAATCACAAGGTAGACACCTCATACCTTGTGATTTCCTCCCCTATATGGGTTGAGATAAGTGGGTTAAGTTTTTAATTTATATAAAAACATGACCCACAATTTGTAAATACGAGTATTATCAAAGTCCGATATTTAAAAAGGTACGATTTGTTGTCGTTTTTCGTAAAAAGTAAAAATAGTACGAGACACAAAAAATAAAAACGAATGTAATAAAAAATATTTCTATGACATTTTGGAGATATAAACGTCGATGCTTAACGTAGGATTCGCTGGTTCTTTGTAAATGTTACTTAGATTACAAGTGTAAGCCCTAATTTCTTCCCGGTTAGCCGTGAGTTCATATCTCAACATAAAATGAAAATTATAATTAATACTCGAGAATAAAATAACGACCTGAATTTGATGGATTGTCACAATTGAGTGGAGTACATGACACGTTTCATGTGTCAAACCTTAAAACAATGTTTGGCGGATGCTAGTCTACATGTACCATTGGATGAGATCAAGGTTGACAAAACTCTTCGTTTTATTGAGGAACCTGTTGAGAATAGTGACCGTGAAGTTAAGAGGTTAAAATGTAGCAGAATGGTGGTAGTTAAGGTCCATTTGGGCTCGAAGCGAGCTC